>PVHY01024869.1:0-19105 GCA_004024945.1 Uropsilus gracilis | reverse complement strand
GCCCGGGGTACCACGGACTCAAGCCATCCCCAGCCTCAGCTTCCCAGGTAGCTGGGATTACAGGCGTGCGCCACCACGCCCAGCTGTTTTTTTGGAACCAGGTCTCACTACGGGCCCCAGGCGGGACTCGAACCGCGATCCCTGGCCCCGGCCGCTTCATAGGCTGAAGCTTACAAGCACGAGCCACCGTGCCCGGCTAGAAAATCAACTCTTAGACAAGGAAATCTCAACTGAATTAAGAACTCGCTTCTTATCAGAAACATTGAAGTTCAAATATCAGTGTTATTACATATTCAAAATGTTGAGGAAAAACACGTTAACCAATTATCTTATATCCAATTAGTATCTTTTTAAAATGGAGATAGAATACTAAAGGAAATTCTTCAAGCTGAAAGCGAGTGACCCCAGCCAGTAAGTCAAGCATACACATGCAACATACATACATGCTCACTTGTACATACACATATACACACAGGAGAAACACTAGTAAAGATATAGTTATGAATATATACAATTGTATACATTTAATTTTTAATTGTACTAATATAATTATATTGTTGAACTTTTACTTTAGCAGTAGGGATAAGTTCTAAGAAATGTGTCATTAGGTGATTTCATTGTTGTACAAATATAGAGTGTGATTATACAAACCTAGTATATATCTAAGTTATTGAGAACATGATCATATACATGAACCATTGTTAACCCAAATGTTCTTCAGCAGTGCAGGACTCTAGGTATGTAATATGTTTGACATTAACTTATAAAAGAGGAAGATAAGAGTAAGTAAATGATATCAGATACTAACTTAAATATACAGGAAGTAATGAAGATGAATGAGCAAAATATATTAATATGACAAACTATAAATATATGTGTACTCTGATATTGCAGATTCTTTCCTTCTTTCTTTTTTTTTTTTTTTTTTTGAGACTAGGTCATGCTATTTTTTGCCCATGAAACTGCAGGCTCACGTTGCCTGGGATACCATGGACTCAAGCAATCCCCAGCCTCAGCTTCCCAGGTAGCTGGGGTTACAGGCATGCACCACCATGCCCAGCTATTTTTTGGGACCAGGTCTCACTGTGTTGCCCCGAGTGGGACTTGAACCGCGATCCCTAGCCCCAGCCACTTCATAGGCTGAAGCTTACAGGCATGAGCCACCATGCCCGGCTGATATCACAGATTCTTAAAAATATACATATATACAATCACAATGATTGTTTTACAAAACTTATAGATGTAGTATTACAAAAAGATAGGAAAAAGGAAGGAAAAGAAGGAAAAAGAAATTTTCTTTTCCAAAGAAGGAAAAAGGAATTGTTATCTATTAGTAATGTTTCTTTATCTCACTGGAATTAAATTAGGATTAATAAAATCAATAATAATAAATTAATAAATAAAATAGAATAATAAAATTAAAATATATTTGGAGTAAATTATGATAAGCTTAAAATTTATATTATAAGCTGTAACAAAATAACTTAAAATTTTATTATTTGAAAGTCAATGACAATGTAGTGGGCATCGGAACAAAGATAGATGGATACCAGTGGACTGCAGTGGAAGGTGGTATGTACATTGGTGGTTGTTATGGTATGACTCCATACATTTGAAGAGGTGTGAACCTGTACTCCTAAAACATAACATCATGTAAAACAATGCTCTCTCAACAACCAAAATGTAACTGGAGACAGCAGTACTCCACTTTCAATACTGGAAATAACAGTGGGTGGAATGCACGATAGTTTGAACACTAAACTCTCAAAATGCGTCTCAACAAAATTCATATATTGAATCTAAATCTACAAAGGTGACTGTAATGAGGGTGGCACTCTCATGATTTTGCTTTTATAAGAGAGGCTCCAGAAAGAATGCTTGACCCTTCCACCATGTGCAGACAGTGAGAAAATGTAGCTAGGAACTGGAGAGAGGGCCTTTACCAAAATGAGACCTTGCTCGCCCCTGAGCTTGTAATTTTCTGCTTCCACGAAATGTGAGAAGTAAATTCTTATTGTTTATTTTTAGGTTTTTCTTGTTTGTTTGCTTTTTTTTTTTTTTTTTGAGACTACGTCTAGCTATGTTGTCTGAGGTAGTTGCAATCCTGTAGACTCAAGCGATCCCCAGCTTCAGTCTCCTAGGTAGCTGGGATTACAGGCACCCACTACTGCGCCTGGCTGCTTTTTTGAGACCTGATTTCACTACGTTACCTGGGGTAGTCTCCAACCTGTGAACTCAAGCCTGGCCTCTTGCCTCACAGCACTTGGATTATAGACACGCACCACCATGCCTGACCTATATATTTTGTTATAGCAGTCCTAAACATGCTAAAACAATAAGTCAACAATGATATTAAGCATCACAAACTAACTAGGTCTAAAAGATATCTAAAGAAAATTCACTAACAATTAAAATATACATTCTACACAAGTGTACATGAGCATTCTTCCAAGTAGTCCACATGCTGGACCATAAAATAAACCTTAATGATGTTAAAATAATCAAAATAATACAAAACAATATGCTCCAACCATAATAAAATTAACATACATAACAATAGCAGAAAGAAATTTGGAGTATTCACAAATACGAGGATATTAAAAAATGTTCCAAAATAAGAAGAAAACAAAAGGGACATTTGAAAATAGTATGAGGAGGATGAAATGAAAACACAATATACCAAAACTTATAGGGTGCTGTAATCAGTGGTCAGATGACTACCCTTCATAGCTGTAAACAAATAAAAAACAAACAAAAACCTCAAATCAATAACTTAAATTCCCACATTTGTAAACTGGAAGAGCAAAATCCATTTAAAACAAAAAGAAGGAAATAATAAAGACCAGATGAAAGGGGAGAACAGAATACAACTAACAAAATCAGCGAAACCAATAGCTGGTCCTTTGAGAAGATTAATAAAATTGGGAAATTTTAGCTAGCTTAAGAGAGAAGATTCACATTAGTAAAATCAGAAGTGAAGGAGAGAACACAACTACCAACATTGCAGGAATGAAAAATAGAATGTAAGAGAAAACCATTAACAACAGCATATAAAGCAATCAGGCTGGGCATGGTGGCGCATGCCTGTAAGCAGCAGCCTAGGAAGCCCCAGCCAGATCCAGGGATTGTGGTTTGAGTCTCTCTCAGGGCAACGTAGAGAGACCTAGTTCCAAAAAAAGTAGCTGGGCGTGGTGGAGCACACCTGTAATCCCAGCTACCTGGGAAGCTAAGGCTGGGGATTGCTTGAGTCTGTGGTACCCCGGGCAACATGAACCTGCAGTTCCACGGGCAAAAATAGCGAGACCTAGTCTCAAAAAAAAAAAGAAAGAAAAATCAGGTAAGTGAGATGAAACAGATACAACTTATAATAGTAACACAACTTATCTAATTGATTTAGGGAAAAATATAAAATATGAATAAACCTATAAGTAAGTGAGCAAATAACTTAAAGCCTTCCTAAAATGTGAGAATATATGTCTTCACCTTTTAAGTTTAACAAACATTTAAAGAAGAATTAGTAATAATGCTTCACAAACCTACTGCAAATACTGTAAGGGAATATGTCTCAACTAATTTTGAGGACAGCATTATTACTCTGCTAAACAAAACTAGACAGAGACATCACAAGAAAGGAAGACTACAGACCAATAACTGATATCTGTTGTAAGAATATATTTAAAAATCCACAGTAAAATATTGGCTAATTTTATTCAGTTTACTAAGGGGGATTTGTCTCAGGAATGCTAAATTGGTATTTATCAAAAAATCAATTATCATAAATACCATATTAATTTTTAAAAAAGACAGAACCACACAGTCATTTCAATAGATATGGAAAATTCTATTCTTTTGAAAATTGAAAATTATTTTATAGTAAAAAAAGTCAACAAACTAGAAGTAGAATGGAATATCCTCAGACTGATAAAAGCAATAATTCTGTTTTTGGTGAAAATAAGACAAAGACAAAAAGATGTTCACACTCTCAACAAAGTGCTGGAGATTCTCACTAATGCAATCAGTTAAGAAAAAGAAATAAAAGGCATTCAAATTGGAAAGAAAACTATAACACAATGCATATTTTAAAACAAAATAATTGTATGTGGGAAATCCTAAGGAATCCAACAAAATACTATTAGAACAAATAAATGAGTTCAGCAGCTTGTAGGATATAGATATAGATAAAGACAATGGTATTTCAATACACTAGAAATGAATAATAAAAAATCAACTAAACAATTCCATTTATAAATAGTTTAGAAAAGAATGGCTTAGGAAAGAATAAAAGTACTTAGGATATTTTTAACAAAATAAATGTCAGTATAATTCTCTGAAAATTGTTGAAAGGAGTTAAAGATTTATATAAATGGAAAGACATTTTGTACTCATGAATCAGAAAACTTAATATTCTTAACATGACAAAAAAAAAAGTTAACAGTACTCCACACACTGGTCAACAGATTCAATGCAATCCCTATCAAAATCCCAGTAAGCAGTTATTATGAAATTGAAAATTGATCCTAAAATTTATATGGAAATGTAAAGGACCAAAATAGTCAAATTGATCTTTAAAAAACAAAGCTAAATTAGCTAAGCTAAACTTAGCTACAATAATGAGAAAGTGCAGTTCATGTAAGAAGATAAACATAGATCAATGGAATAAAATTGAATGTTTAGAAATAAACCCTTATATTTTGGGGAATTGATTTTTTGACAAGAATGCAAGACAATTAAATGAGGCAAAGAAAGACTTTTCAGCATATGGTCTTGGGACAACTGGATAGCCATATATAAAAAGTTAATTTGGACCACTTGCATTTAGTTAATTTGGACCACTTACATTTCACACCACATTTAATCTGTATGGGTCATAGAACTAAATATAAAAGCTTAAACTAGCACACTTTTAGAAGAAAACAGTGAAACATCCTTATGACCTTGTATTAGGTAAAACCTTAGACTTGACACCAATAGCATATACAACAACCACCTAGATAAATTTGTCTTCATCAAATTAAAAACATTTGTGCTGCAAATAATGCCACCAATAAAATGAAAAGATAATGCACAGAATAGGAGAAAATGCTCGCAAGTTATCAAACAAGAAATTTGTGTCCAGAATACACAAAGAATTTTTTTTTTTTTTTTTTGAGACTAAGTCTCACTATTTTTGCCCGTGGAACCACAGGCTCTCATTGCCTGGGTACCACAGACTCAAGCAATCAGTCCCCAGCCTCAGCTTCCCAGGTAACTAGGATTACAGGCGTGCGCCACCGCCACCACACCCAGGTATTTTTTTGGAACTAGGTCTGGCTACGGGCCCCAGGCGGGACTCGAACCGCGATCACTGGCCTGGCCTGGGCCGTGGTTTCCTGGGCTGCTGCTTACAGGCACGAGCCACCTTGCCCGGCCTCACTTTTTTTTTTATTAAGTAATTTATTTATATATTAATTTCACGTCTTTGTAATCCTGGGGTTCACCCTCTCACCTGTCTCCCCTCCCCCCCACCCTGAGTTATGCACTTCAATTTGGTTCTTAGCTTGTTTTGACTTTTCCTCAAGGCTTTTTGTTTATTTTTTCCATGTCCCAAATAATAGTGAAACCATTTGGTTTCTGTCTTTTTATTTTTGACATGTTTCTGCTAATATTTCTTCTAAATACATCCTTGTTATCATAAAGTCATCCAATTTGTCATTTTTAATTGATGAGTAATATTCCATGGTGTATTTATACCACATCTTTTCATCCATTCATCTGTTTTGGGACATTTGGGTTGTTTCCATGTCCTTGCAGTTATAAATAGTGCTGCAGTAAATATCTGAGCACAAGCATTGAGGTCTCCTTTGGGTAGATTCCTAAGACAGCAATTGCTGGGTCAAATGGTAGTTCCATTTTCATTAGTTTGAGGGTTCTCCACACTGCTTAAGTCTCACTGTTGCCCAGGGTAGTCCCAATCCCATGGATCCCAGGTAGTTGGAATTATAGGCGCCCACCACCATGCCCAGCTTTTCTTTTAGAGACCAGGTCTCACTATGTTGACTGGGGTAGTCTTGAACCTGCAGACTCAAGAGATCCCATGCCTCAGCCTCCCAGTCTTGGGATTACAGGCGCACACCACCATGCCCAGTCTAACAAGTTTTAATAAGTATTTCATCACGAAGATAAAAATGTTCTGGAATTAGGTATTTAAATTAGGTATTGGTATGCAAAATACTGCATAACTTTGTGAATATAATAAAAACTATTGTATACTTTAAGTGAATAAACTACATGTTATAAAAATTTTATCTCATGACTGCTGTTAAAACGTTAGGGCTGTGCTTTGCTTTATCCTGACAATCACAGCTAAAAGCTTTCATTATTCAGAAAAGGAAAACATATATATGGTGGGATTGATGCAATTTGTTAGTATTTATAAATTCTTGTCAGTGATTAGGTAAGCAATAAGCCTCCTCTAAAAACAACCTTCAGGCCAGGCGTAGTGATGCAATGCCTTTAGTCCCAGCCTATGGAGGGAGGCTGAGACTAGGAATTGCTTGAGTTCGCGGGTTCAAGACCTGCCTGGGGCAACATAGCGAGACCTAGTCTCAAAAAAATAGGTGGGCGTGATGTCATGCACCTGTAATCCCAGCTACCTGGGAGGCTGAGGCTGGGTATTGCTTTAGTCCAGGGTACCCCGGGCAACACAGCAATACCTCGTCTCTAAAAAACAAACAAAAAACCTTCAAAGTGCTCCAAAATCAAGGAGGTCAGAGAACCACTCCACACACATGCCCTACAAGAGGTTCCTGACATGTTTCGCCTTGCTAGCTACCTCCTATTTACTCCTGGAGATTTGAGCAACCTGATCCACTATGGTCCAGGAGTGCTGGTCCTCACCCAGGAAAAAGATATTGTTCTAAAAAAGAAAAAAAGTTTAGAACAATGGGCCAAGCGTCCATCTACCACTTACAGTGAGAGGTGTTGGAGAGACCAGAGAGAGTAAGGAGGAAGAAGGAGTAGGGTGGCCATATATGAATGCATTATTGATGGGAGGGTCATACCTAGGGAAACAGTAACTATACGAAGATAACCAATGTTGTGTGAAAATAAACAATAAATTTAAAAAACCTTCAAAGCAAGCTATGATGTTAACGATGAAGGATTTTTCCAAATGTTAAGGAAAAAGTATCAAAAAAAATTTTTTTTCATGCCTTAGTTTTTAAATTCTTCCCATGCATCATAAATTAATTTTTTAGAACATTATATAATTGCTCAAATTTGTGGCAAGCATGGTATAGTTTCCATTAATCCACCTGAAATGTTCCTTTAGAAATAGTTTATATTTCATAATGGGTTTATATTTAACATACTGATGAAGGACCTCAGTTGGCCCTCAAAACCTGATATCATATCTTTCAACATAATTTTTTACTAAGAGCAAGTTTGCAGCAATTAAAGGATGTCATACCAGGCTGTCACATATATCTCTGATGAGTCAATCCCCCAAATCTACTTTATTAAAAGAAAGTCATTCCTTAGATTATTCCAACCCTTTTAACTGTGTGGTTACCGGTACTGACACAGGGTTGGAGCCGCGCTCCCTGTAATTGCTGTACGTGACAGAGCCAAGACCAGAGGAATGTTTGAAGACTAGGCTACAGGGACAGAGTCTTTATAATTCTTAGTGTTAATAGAAAAAATGCCGATGGATGAATAGATGAATAGAATGGGATAGTCATTGTAATCTGTTCAATGCAATGCAATATGCAAGGCCCCAATATGGGCTAAGAAGAAAACTCCATGTTCCATCATATCATCTAGTCGTGCATCCTCTTTTATAATACTCATCATTTCATATATTGCATATATTATAAATTTCTTTCATGAAAGTAGCTGTGCTGATCAGGTTCCTAAATTATTGTTCTCAAGGCACTGTAGGATTGAGATGTTTATGGAAGGGTGAATTCAACAGAGGACAACGACTACAAGCCGACGAAACCCAATCATTTACAGTACCCTCAGATGCCCAAGCAGCATTCAGGATTTCCACCCATTTGACTCCCTTGGTGCAACCTAGGGACCGACTGTCAGCAAGAAGGCGGAGCGTTCTAGACTCCTAGAAACTCCAGACCCAGAATCCCACAGGGACTACAAACCCCAGAAACCCGCGCGGTAAATCTACCCGGAGACCCAAGTCGGCTGCGGACGCAACCAAGTTGGAAAACAGGGAGAGACATGGCAGCATTTGTTCCTTAGCATTTTTCCCGTAGGGAACCGGCCTTTTACAGAAGCACAGTTACCATAATCTCCGTATTCTAGTACCACAGCTTCCACAAAAGACCCCCTCCTGGCGTACTTGATGATATGGTCAGCGCCCCTTCGCTCCCCCTTTCCTCCGTCCCCCGTCAGCCCGCCTTGGAGGCGCTCGAGTCCTGCCGCCCAGCCCCGGAATGTGGGCCTCGGGAGCGGGCGGGGTGGGAGGGACGGAGGCGGGGAGGCGTGCTGGGCCCGGGCGGCTGTAGTGGCGCTGGCAGCTGCGGGCGGTGGGAGGAGCCGCGCGGTTCCGGCTGTCCGGACTGGGCGACCCTTGGGTCCGCGCCGCGGGCGGGGCGGACAGGTAGGCGAGCGGGCGGCGAGGCGCTGAGAGGCTTGGGCGGCGGAGCCCCCCAGGCGCGCCCCGCGCCCCTCGCGGCCTCGGCGTTGAGGCGGCGGAGTCAGGAGATGCCGACCCAGAGGGACAGCAGCACCATGTCTCACTCGCTCCCGGGAGGCGGCGGCGGCGGCGGGGACCACGCTCACCAGGTCCGGGTGAAAGCCTACTACCGCGGGTGAGTGTCCGGCGGCGAGGTGGGCGGGAGGACGAGGCCGGCTCCTTCGGCCTGGGAGCGGGCAGGGTGCGGGCCGGGGGCGCGGGGCGGATCGCGCGACTCCGGGGACTGGGCGTGGGTGACGGGGTGGCCGGCGCCGCTGGAGCAGGGGCGCGAGCGCGGGGCGCCCCAGGTGCTGTGCGGCGCGCCGAGGTCCTCAGCCGACGGCCTGAGCCGTTTGAGACGAGCGCCTGGCGATAGAGTGGGCTCCTCAGTCTGGCGTGTCGGAGACTCGCTGACTGTGAGATTTGCAAGGGCTGTGGTGGCTGCGTGTGGCTGGACTCCGGCGATGCCTCGGCTCCTTCGGTTTGCTTCGACCACGGAGCTGTTGGAGCGTCGCTGGCCGGCTTGACCACCAGCAGGCCCGAAGCCTCGGGTCCCGGAGGTTTGTTTCCATCGCCTGCAGGAGTGCACGAGCTGTGTCTGCCTGACTGTCCCATGCTTTATACGTAGGAGTTACGATCGGAGTCAGGTTAACGCTTTTTCAGAGCTGTGTCTGAGGTGCTTAGGTCTCACCACCATTAGGCATTATTTTTTTTTTTAAATGAACATGGTGTGAGGGTTTCTTTTTCAGCGTTTCTTCAAGGACCCTCTGATGGGGTGAGTGGCTTGTTGCAAGGTCAGAAGAGGAGCGGCCCAAGCACAGATTTAAAATCTGTGTTCTTTACTTGTTATTACCTAAATGATAGCTCCTGTGGGCACCAGAAATGATCCAGTCCTACGATGCATGAAATCATATGCTATCAACAGTGACCTGAAGTGCCCCCCTTCTTTGCATTCAGTTGTGATTTGACATTTCTTGGAGATGATTACATTTAGGAGGATTTAGAAAGGTAAAATGTTTGTGTGAAGTAAAGCTTTGAAACTAAGGGTTAACAGAAAACCCGGCTGCTTTGGCCTATCTTACTGCTTGTCCAAGCAGAAATAAATTACTTAAAAAAAGAAAAAATCTTAAGCACTTTAGGAGGTTGAAGTTGCAATGCATACTTTTACATTCCTGAGAGGATCAGTGAAGATAGCAAACTTTCAAAATGCCTCTCTTGGTTTGATTTCAAAGAAAATAAAACTCCAAATGTCTTACTGATCTGATGTAGAGGTTCATTAGCTTCTTTTCCACCTGAAACCTCTGACCGCTGTTAATTGTCTTGCTGTTGTCAGTAGTTTACAATACTTATTTTGGACAGTATTATATCAGTGTTTTTGCTTAAATTGATCAAGGAGGTCTTGATTTATTAGCACCACGCTCTAACCAACCGAGCTAACCGGCCACCCAAGGAGGTCTTGATTTAATGAAAATACCTAGAAGCCTTTGTATTTGAATCGTGTAGTTGTCACAGCTGTTTTGATTTGAAAATGATCAGCTATGAACTTTGTACTGTGGGAAAAAAAACTTTGCTTCCTTACTTTACCCTAAATTCGATGGATGAGATATTTCATTTTGAGGTGCATTCCATTTTTTAAAAAATTGACAATCCATGAATTACTAGGTACAGAGAATGAAATTTTTTAAAAGATGTCTCATAAAAACTAGATTTAAAAAATGACTACATGTAGGATAAGAAAATGCAAATTGTACAGAGGTATAAAATAAAATGTGCCCCACCCCCACTCTCCCTACTTCCAGAGATAATCACTGTTAATTGCGTTTTGGTTCTTCTGAGGTGGTCTTTATTTCTTTAAAAGTTATATTTCTGTTTCATGATTTTTCAGTTAGAAAGTATCTGTTGTTTCTAACTGAAAAAGTGAGAAATTGGGTGCATATCACCTTTTGCTTCCTCGTCTTTGCTTAATTTTTGATTGCTAAGCTCTCATGACATTACCCTCATGACATTAAGTAATGTTAATTCTTGACTTATCAAAGTGAGATCATTCCCAATGATTCCAGCTTTGAAAGATGAAGGAACTAGGGCTTCTCCTATTTTTATTAGTTTAAAATGTAAATACCTAGTTAGTAAATTAAGTCATTGTAAGCTTCTCCTTCCTAAGGAAATCAAAGCCTGCTACCCTTTAGGAATGCAGGTATCCCATTTTCTTGGCTTATTGTACCTGTTGTCTTTAAAAAACAGAATAGAGACATGATCTCTTTAGTGCTTGACTGAGTTTTCTCCAAGACATTCCAGTAAACAATTTCTTTGGTGTATAAAACCTATGAATTTTGCTAAGGAAGGAATTAATCCTTTAACCTTTAGAGCTTTTTATTCAGTGAAAGTTTTTAAGAGTGCCTTCGTTTCAAGCTTTAAAGACAACATCAACACTGTAAATTGTACCAATTTTTCTCCTCTGAAATTAGATCTGCTGAGATTATATGTTTATTAACAATAGTCTAAACTGATGGTTATGATATAGAGTCAGCTGCTCATTACTACAGATGAGTCTGAAATGAGTCACCAACAAGGATACTTAATAAACAGGTTGGCTAACTGGAACACCTACCTGATTTTAAAATAGAAAATCCTTTATAGCAAGAAATGTAAGCACAATCTGTATCTGAAAGAATTTCATATTCCCTCAGATTTTCTGGATTTCTACTACCCCATTTTTAACAGTTTCTTTCCAGCAAGTGTTAAATCTCAGATTAGCTAAAACTTTTAGTGAATAAATTGCCCTCTTTTTTCAAAAGTGTATGTAGTGTTCTCATTATGTTAAATCTGTTCTTAGCAAAAGTGTTCTATTTCCCTAAATATATAACTAGGTTTTTAAAGTTTTAAACAGGACACCACTAGTGCCGAGAATCTTGATTTTATTGGCGACCACCTAAGAGTGCTTGTCTCACTACCTGTACCCCATTTACCTCTCCATGAGAGCTTGTCTATGATTGGCTTTCTCTCATCAATCATTACCTAGGGTGTTAGGTTGGAGGAAGAGAAACAGGTTTTGTTGGTTAGTGATAAATTGCCATTGTATATCCTTATCCTTATATAAAGTTACTTGAACTTAACAAGGAAATGTGTGAACTGCTCATTTCTTTACATTATAAATAATGGGAAATTTTCCCAAAACACTTGTAAAAATGCTTTTTAAATTGCTGCTGTGAGTAGTTAACAATCAGAATTCTTTGCATGCACATTTAGAAATAAAAGGCTTGTTAACTCCTCTCACATTTGGAACATTTGTTAACGGAAGTATGCAGGATTTATGCAGGATTTTTCTCACTGTGAACAAGTCTTGGCAAGACTTGTTTTTTGAGAGTATTACCAAATAATTTTAGCAATATGTTTCAGTAGTGATTCTAGGAAACTAAAAATAGTATATTGAGTTGAGAGTTGGGAGAAGATTGTTAGTTATTGGTCAGTCCTGGAGCTTCTCACATGGCACCTAACCATAAGTCATCTGATCTAGTTTTAGTAGAGAGGGAAAGAGCAAGGTGGCCTGGTGCCAAAATCAAAACAACTCTCTCAGAAATTTGAATTAGATCTTATTGGAGGTAAATTGCTTGTTAGCAGTGAGGATTGATTTTGGTTTTTTGTTGTTGTCGGTTTTTTGTTTTTTTTTTTTTTGAGACTAGGTCTCGCTATTTTGCTCGGGGGAACTGGAGGCTCACATTACTTGGGGTACCACGAACTCAAGCCATCTCCAGCCTCAGCCTCCCAGGTAGCTGGAATTACAGGCACGCACCACCACACCCAGCTATTTTTTTGGGACTAGGTCTCGCTATATTGCCCCAGGCGGGTCTCGAACCCGCGGACTCAATTCCTAGTCTCGGCCTCACGCCACAGGCTGCAATTGAAGGCACGCACGCACCACTGTGCCCGGCCCAGCAGTGAGGACTGAAGCTGTAGATCTGAGAGGCTTCTAAGACCAGGATTATTATCTGAGGAAACGGCAGTGAAAGAAACAACTCTACAGAAAAGTACTCTAGAATTTCATGAGTTTCCAATCAGCTGCCAGCCTGCTTTGTAAGGTAACTTGAATTTTTTTTTAATAATAGAAATGGGTCTAACGCAACTTAAAATTTCACTCTTGCTTAGGGTTTTACATATTACCAAAGTGTGCTTGAACTCAGTTTAATAAATACTGTCGAACACTTTTTGTAAACCAGGCACATGTTTGAGCATCGAGGGTGTAGAGGTAGATAATAGAAGGCTCTGCCTTTGAGGATCTAAGAGACTTGTGTGGGGAAGACATAAAAAATTCATAAGTGGTTAAGGGCAGGGGAGAGAGGGAGAAAGAGACTTGAAGTGATGAATATTGAGGAGTTGGGAGTGAGGGAAACCTTCTAGGGGGTGAGATGTTTGAAGCTTCTGTAAGGGATTTGCCTGTTGTATGATGATGTTGAGTAGGTTTGGGGAATTAAAATCATTTGTTAATTCCATATTCCTTATTGGGACATAAAGTACAAAGGTGGGCACTGATGAGAAGTGAGGCTGGTAAGAATTGGGCACTTGCCTGTGAAGACTTAACGATCATACTGCAGAGCTTTGACCTTTTCTCATTGGTGGAGGTTTTGATTTTTTTAATTGTATTTTTTTTATTAAAGTAATGTTGATTTGCAACACTGTGTATGATTTGGAGGTATATATTCACCTTTACAAAAATTTTGTCATGCCATTGTTCACCACTAAAGCACCCGTAATCCACCACAGTCCAATTAATTGATGAAAATTTTAAGAGAAATATATGAGTCTATTTTCATTTTAGAAAGATCACTCTTGGAACCTGTATGGGAGATGAACTGGCAATGAGTGAGACTAATTTGGAAACTTTGGGAAGTAGTTTGATCAGAAAATCTGATGGAATAGTAAAGAGGATTTGGGTTGCATGACAGTTTTAGGGGCAGTCTATATGAACTAGAAATGTACTGAAGGAGTGGGATGTCTGACAGCTCTTAAATATTTGGGAGAACTTGGGAAATAAAACAGGAAAAGATTTGTGAGAAAAGGCAATTCATTTACCTGGAACAAGTAGATGAAATTTGTGATCAAGATACTTTGGGAGCATCCAGGTAGAAACAGAACTGTGAGAAGTTATTACTGTGTACATGTTCTCTGTCCCAGCCCTGTGCATGACAGCACACCTGTGTCGGAATATGGCCAAGAGTGATAACAGAAACAAAAATGCCAGCACCATAGCAAGGGACTAAAGCTAAATTAAAAATACAGAAATGCATAAAGTAGAAAATTCTCCTTATAGTGTCTCACTCCCATTTCTTAGGGGTAGCCATTGTTAACGGTTTAGGATATTCTGTAATTTATCAACTAGTCTATAGTTATTGTACATAAACACAGACTTTTATTTTAAATGGTTAAGTAGGTATGTGTAGATAGGGAGAGGTAGAACTATTCCTTTCTTTATATTCTGTACTGTTGTTCCAAAGTATTGTTAAATCATTTAATCTCTTCAGATTGATGAACACAGTGTTGCTTTCTTTAATTCACTATTTCAAATCATATTGAAGGACTGTCCTTATATTTAGAATATATCCTTGCAAATGTTGAAGATATGCCTCTTTTAAAACATCCATTTACATTCCCAGCCTCAGTGTATGAGTTCAGTTTTTTCTCTTGAACTCTTTTTACCATTTTATTCATTTGCTTTAAGGGACATTTATTTTTTGTCTTGAAGACATCTGTAACCTGTTGCTTATCTGGAGTTTTTCATTTTTATGTAATTTTAAATGTCTTTTTTTAATGGCTTCTGAGTTAGAAGTGTTTCTCATCAAAAATATTGCATTTTTCTTCTGTTTTTTTTTTTTTGTTTGTTTGTTTTTTTAGGTACTTTTAAAGGTATTATCTTCAATAATTCTGGATTTAGAACTTCTGTTATCCTATTCATAGTGTGCTGATATAGCAGTGTATCATATATATTCTGATGCCATTAGGGACTAAGTTGTTCTTTTACTACTGATTTGAAATGATAACCTTGTTACATACTGAATTTCTCAGATATGTGTTAGTGCTTTCTGTGCTATTTCAGTACTTTCAGGGGAGAAAGCTCTTTTTTGTACAAACTACCACTGGTTTTAATTATAAAAAATTTATAGTTTTGATGTAGATTATGGAAAGCCCCGTTTCATTATATTCCATTTTTGATCTTCTAGCTATTCTTGTACAGTTTTTTTTTTTTTGTCTTCTAGCTATTCTTGTACAGTTTTTTTTTAAGAGACTAGGTCTTGCTATATTGCCCAGGGTAGTTCCAAACATGAACTCAATTGATTCCTAGCCTCAGCCTCCCAAGTAACTGGCATACAACCACCATGCCCAGCTTTTCCTGGAAGATTTTTGAAGGTTTTCATGGGTTCCAGAAAATCTTACTGACATTTTGATTTAGAATTACATTGAATTGATAGATTAATTTGAGAACTGGTATTAATCTATAATAATCTATAATAATATAATAATGAGCCTTGCCTTAGACATATATGATATAATACTACTAAATTTTTTCAGGTTTTCCCTAAAGGTTCTCATCCCATCTGTTTTGCATATTTCCACTGAAGTTAATTGTTAGGTATTTTTATAATTTTGTTGGTAAATATAGTGAATCTTTTGTTCTCATAGTTCCATTATATATACCACCCAGGTTTGTATGTATAAGGTGAACTGGCTACCTTATTGGTTCTATAACATCGTAAGTAATTATCTTAGAATTCATAGGTAGACAAATACCTGCATGTAACAATTTTGCCATTTCTTTTCTATGTTCATATTTCCTTATCTTAACCATTCATCTAAGTTTTCCAGGTAGTGTTGAATTGAGTAATTTTTTTTTAATTTTTCTTATTGTTTGCTTACATAGCTTGTGTTTGTAGGGTTGGTCCTCCCCCCATTAGCAATAATCTTAATGAAATCTGTTCAACAGAAAAATTTCATAAATTATTTTCAAAGATAGCCAGTCTTCTTTTGAAGTATGTTAAAGACCATAGAAACAAACTTTTGTGATGTTATGCATGTATATATATGCATGTTATAAGTACTGTGATTAGTGTTTTATATTTTTCATTTAATTTTTACATTAATTTTCAGAGGTATAAAAATCCAGAGTTGAATTTAACCTTGGGGACATTTTTCTTTTGCCCTTTACAATATTGATGGTACATTTTAGGATTACTTTTTTTCTTTAGAATCAGATTCCTATTTTGCAGTTAATTTCTTTTTTTTTTTTGAGACTAGGTCTTGCTTTGTTGCCTGAGGTACCGCAGACTCAAGTTGCCCAGGGTACTGTGGACTCAAGTGATCCCCAGCCTCAGCCTCCCAGATAGCTGGGATTACAGGTGCCCGCCACGGTGCCTGGCTTCTTTTTCCTGACCAGGTCTTGTTATGTTGCCCGGGGTAGTCTCGAACCTGCGAACACAAGCAATCCCAAGCCTCTTGCCTCCCAACTCTTGGACAACAGGCACGTGCCACCAAGCCTGGTTTAATTTTTGAGTTAATATGTATTCTCTTGATTATTAAAAAATGGAAGTTGTCTTATGACTTCTTACTGATAGTTGAGAGTTGATATGTTGAGATTATATGAACATTCTATTCCCCCAAAACCTTTCATCCAATTCTGTTGAGTCTACTATATTGGTGATTGCAAATAAACTTTTTTTTAACTCCACTGTAATTAAGGAGAAAAGCTTGTGTTGTGATAGCAGAAGGACTGAATATGGTTATTTTCAGTTTCATTTTTATTTTATTTTATTTACTTATTTTATTTATTTTTTTGAGACTAGGTCTCGCTATTTTTGCCCATGGAACTGCAGGCTCACGTTGCCCAGGGTACCATAGACTCAGTCCCCAGCCTCAGCTTCCCAGGTAGCTGGGATTACAGGCGCATGCCACCATGCCCAGCTATTTTTTTGGGACTAGGTCTCACTACATGCCCCTGGCAGGACACGAACAGCCATCGAGTCCCGGGCCATGGCCCAGGCCATGGCTTCCTGGGCTGCCACCTTCAGGCATGCGCCATCATGCCCAACCTTATTTTCAGTTTTATTTTTAAAAGCAGTTTGTCTTATAGAAAAACTTGTTTGGATTCTGTACTTTAGAATATTGCCGGGCACGGTGGCTCGTGCTTGTAAGCTTCAGCCTATGAAGCGGCCGGGGCT
Organism: Uropsilus gracilis; assembly: GCA_004024945.1. Lineage (NCBI taxonomy): Eukaryota > Metazoa > Chordata > Mammalia > Eulipotyphla > Talpidae > Uropsilus > Uropsilus gracilis. The sequence goes on along the minus strand of PVHY01024869.1, from coordinate 2,230 downwards.
AGGGATCGCGGTTCGAGTCCCGCCTGGGGCCCGTAGCGAGACCTAGTTCCAAAAAAAAAAGCTGGGCGTGGTGGCGTGCGCCTGTCATCCCAGCTACCTGGGAAGCTGAGGCTGGGGATGGCTTGAGTCCGTGGTACCCCGGGCAACGAGAGCCTGCAGTTCCACGAGCAAAAATAGCGAGACCTAGTCTCAAAAAAAAAAAAAAAATAGAATATAGGAACATAATGAATACTTAAAGCACTTTGTCTTCTGGAGCCCAATAGCCAAACTTAAAATGCTTTTTTCTCTTTCTCAAAATTCAGTCAAAACTTTATTGCCGGGCATGATGGCTCATGCCTGTAAGCTTCAGCCTATGAAGTGGCTGGGGCTAGGGATTGTGGTTCGAGTTCCGCTTGGGGCCTGTAGCGAGACCTGGTTCCAAAAAAATAGCTGGGCGTGGTGGCTCGTGCCTGTAATCCCAGCTACCTGGGAAGCTGAGGCTGGGGATTGCTTGAGTCTGTGGTACCCCGGGCAATGTGAGCCTGAGGTTCCACGGGCAAAAATAGCGAGACCTAGTCTCAAAAAAACAAAACAAAAAACCTTTATTTAAATTACCATTTGGTGTTCATGGATCGGAAAAATCAACATTATCAAAATGGCTATACTACCAAAGGCCATCTACAGATTCTGTGCAATTCCAATAAAGATTCCAATGACATATTTTAAAGATATAGAACAAGAATTACTGAAATTCATGTGGAACAACAAAAGACCCCAAATAGCCAAAACCCTTTTGACAAACAGAAGAGAGAACAGAGGTATTACTATTCCAGACTTCAAACTATACTACAAAGCCATAATACTTAAAACAGCCTGGTACTGGTACAAAAACAGACAAACAGACCAATGGATCAGAATTGAATATCCAGAAATAAAACCACACATATATGGTCAATTAATCTTTGACAAAGGGGCAAAAAACATACCCTGGAACAAGGATAGCCTCTTTAGAAAATGGTGCTGGGAAAACTGGATCAAAAGTTGTAAAAAAAATGGACCAGGATAACACCCTCACACCCTGTACAAAAATTAACTCAAAATGGATAAAGGACCTGGAAGTGAGACCTGCAACCATAAAATACATAGAAGAAAACCTGGGCAAAACCCTTCATGAATTTCACCTCAGAAATCCTTGGGGAAACAACTATGGCTGGCAAAAAAATGAAGGAAAACGTAAACACCTGGGACTATATAAAACTAAAAAGTTTCTGTTCAACAAAAGAGACAATAAACAAAAAGAAACCCATCCAACTGGGAGAAAATTTTTGCCCTCCAGACAAGTGACAGGGTCTGATAACAAAGATTCACAAAGAGCTCCTACAGCTCAACAAAAACAAAGCAAAAAACCCAATCAAAAAATGGGGAGAACTAAAGATACTTCACCAAAGAGGAGATACAGATGGCTAACAAACATATGAAAAAATGCTCCACATCACTAATAATCAGGGAAATGCAAATTAAAACCACACTGAGATACCATCTTACACCAGTAAGAATGGCCCACATAAACAGACAACAACAAATGTTGGCGCAGATGTGGAGAAAAAGGAACTCTCTTAGACTGCTGGTGGGAGTGCAAACTGGTCCAGCCACTATGGAAGACTGTGTGGAGGACCCTCAAACAATTGAAAGTGGACTTACCGTTTGACCCAGCAGTCCCACTACTAGGAATCTACCCAGAGGACATGAAGACATTAATTTAAAAGGACACATGTATGTGCATGTTCATTGCAGCTCTGTTTACAGTTGCAAAGAATTGGAGACAAACCAAATGCCCCAAAACAGCTGATTGGCTAAAAAAAATGTGGTACATATACACAATGGAATACTATGCATCCATCAAGGAGGACAAACACATGTCATTTGCAGCAACCTGGATGGAACTAGAAAGACTCATATTAGCAGAAATAAGTCAAAAAGAAAAAGAGGAGTACAGGATGGTCTCACTTATATGATGGCTGTAGGGAAAAACAAACAAACAAATAAGAAAAAATGGAAACAACCAATGGGACTGAACCATGGAGGAGAGAGGAGGAGGGGAAAGAAGGTGGGGGAGGTGAAGAGCACAAAAGATCAGGATAGTTAACAAATGTTAGTGAAGTGGGAAAGCCCCGGGGTAAAAAAAAAAAAAACACAAACAAACAAAAAACACATTTACCAAATATCGGAAGAGAACAACGGGCCAAACAAC
>PVHY01024868.1:0-19110 GCA_004024945.1 Uropsilus gracilis | reverse complement strand
GGCCAACTGGGCCACTTTTCTCAATATAAATCCAGGTGCTCTCTGCATTTCCCACCCGCCTGTCTTCTGTCCTGGACCCCTTAGCATCAGGACACAGCACGTAGGAAACACTTGGCTTTTTAAACCAGGGTGAGGTGGTACATCCTGCCACGGTCTTCTTGTCTTGAATTCCTTCCAAAGTCTTAATGGATGGGGGGCGGGGTGGGGGGGCGCCGGGGAGCAGGTGGCATTTTGCTTATTGAACCGTCTCACTTCTTAACGTTCAGAATGTTCACCGGGGCCAGGCCCGCGTCTTTAATCCCAGCCGAGGAAGGCAGGTCGAGGCTGGGAATCGCTTGAGTCCACGGGTTCAAGACTCACCCAGGCAACGCAGTGAGGCCTAGTCTCAAACAATAGCCAGGCGTGGGGGCGCGCGCCTGTAATCCCAGCTGCCTGGGAGGCTGAGGGCTGGGGATCACTGGAGTCTGCGGGTTCGGGACGTAGCGAGACCTGGTCTCTCAAGAAAAAGAAGTTCACAGCGCTCATCTCTTCTGCCCTAGAAAACTTTGTATCACTAAGTCGTATCAACCACATAGGCTAGGATTTTTGTTTACTCATTCATTCATTCATTCATTCATTCATTCATTCATTCATTCATTCATTCATTCATTCATTCATTCATTCACTCATTCACTCATTCACTCATTCATTCATTTATTTTTGAGATCAGGTCTCGCTATGCTGCCCAGGGTAGTTCCGATCCCACAGACTCAAGCGATCCCCAGCCTCAGCCTCCCAGGTAGCTGGATGACAGGCACCCACCACCGCGCCCGGCTGCTTTTTCGAGACCAGGTCTCCCTACGTCGCCCGGTGTCGTCTCCAACCGCCCGGCGAACTCAAGCGATCCCGGGGACCTCTTGCCTCCCAGCACTTGGATTACAGGCGCGCGCTCCCCTCCCCCGCCACCGCCCAGCGAAGTCTTTTGTTTATCATCTGAATTCCGGCCCACTTGACTTACCAACAACAATCCAACACGTTCTGCTTTTCTCTAGCTTGCAGTTGATGCGCCGAATACCCGGCGCATCATCGTCCCTAGGTCAGTGACAGCGGAAGCCACACACCTCCCTTCCTTTGCGGAGCGTGAAGACGCTCCGAGGCGGCCCAGGCGCCGGTTCATGTCCCCACGGCACCCGTCGTGCCAGGCCCAGTCTCTGCGTGGGGCCCGCCTCCTCCGAGTGGGCCGGGCCCACCCCAGAGCCCCTCACCAGCGTGTTTTGCACGGCGTCTCACTGTTGGGGGAAAAGCGCGGGTGCTTTGGGGTCTCCCTTGGGGGGTGGGGCTCACATGCCTTGGTGGTTCAGTGGCGCCAACATCCAAGTAAAGCTTTAAAATGCATCATTTAAATGATGGTTTTTCTCATCAATCACGGAAAGAGCAGAGCTGGACCCTAAGGGTTAGAAGCTGCGCAACAGTACCGCAGGCTTGTGAGCCAAAGCAACCGAGATATACGGAAGTCTGGAACTCAAGAATAAAGGTATTTGAAAGGAGATATCTGGACAGTTTTTGTGGTCTGCACTTGTCATGTCTATAAATAGTAAGCGATGTGCCCATCTCCCGCGTCTCAGAGTAGGTCGATATCGACATTGACCACTAGGTGGCAGCAGACTCCCTAAGCTATAGCTAACACGCCTTCAGTTGGAGCCATAGTTGAATGACCCCCAAAAAAGACTTTTCAAGTCAGACAGCCCCCCCCCGGGGGGGGGGTGGGAGGGTGGGGTTCCAGGCTGCACCAAATAGCGGGTCTTGCCTGATGTCCTTCAGCTTCTCAGTGGCGCCAGGGAGCTCTCCAGCCTTAGCTCTGACCTCTCCACCCCTGCAAATGTCTGTCTCAGCAGGCAGCTTGCCAAGCCACCCAGGCTAGGCTTCTGCCCGAGCCGGGTCCTGCCAAGGGATCATCAGCCTTTGCAAGACCCCTTCGAGGCCTGGGCTCTTGTTCTCTGAGCTGCTCCAGGACAACAAGACTTTGTAGTGTGATTCTGACACCTCCCCCCCCAGGGAGGCCTGTTTCATGCCGATTCCAAAGCTGGGCCTGGTGACTGTCGAGGGAATAACTAGACTGCCTCTCAGTTTAAAGTACAGGATGCTTTTGACCACATCAGGCCTAGGCTACATTCCAGTACGTTCTTCCAGATGTCCCTTTCTCCCGATGATAGGTCACGGGCTTCCCAGTTACTGTTCACTTCGCACAACCTCCAAGCATCTGCACGCTCCACTTGGGTGACTGCTATTTTGAAACCTTCAGCCAACATCATCTCAAGGCATGTTTCCTTTGGGGAGACCTCAGTACTGATACAGAGGGACACCTGTGCTCGGATGTTTACTGCAGCACTATTTATAATTGCAAGGACATGGAAACAACCCGAATGTCCCAAAACGGACAAACGGATGAAAAAGATGTGTTCTATAGACACAACGGAATATTACTCAGCCGTTAAAAATGACATATTTGAGACCACATGGATGGACCTAGAAGGAATGATATTAGCAGAAACAAGTCAGAAAGCAAAATACAGAAACCAAATGGCCTCACTAATATATGGGCCATAGGAAAAACAAACTAAAGACCAGGAGGAAAAATCAAAACAAGCTAACAACAAAACTAAAGTACACAAGTGGGACTGGGGGGGGGGTGATAGGGAGTGATCAGGGAGGGGAGGTGGTGGGTAAACCCCGGGGAATACAAAAATGTGAAATCTATATAAATAAATTATTTACATTTTTAAAAAGAGTTTAGTTTCCCAGCAGGAGTTACATGACTGGAAATACAATCTGACTCAGCCAGGAATGTTGGGGGACTAGCGTCTCCTGTGGTTTGGATAGCACCGATGTATTCCCTCTACTTTCAGATCTATAGAAACCTCATTTCCAGAACATGGGAGAGGAAAGGTGACACACTCCCGATGTCACAGGTTCAGTGCACTCTGCATTGGCTCGTCCATAGTTAACACTCCGCCAACCAGCTCAGCTACTCGATGATTAACCAGACTGCATATTAGCAGTAGCATATTAACAAGGACAGAGAAGCTGCTCTGGGAAGACCTAATCTTCATAAAAGAAAAAGCAAGAAAAGTAGAGAATTCAAAGAGCACAGTGGTCTGGGCTAAAACAAAATATTCCTTGATGGATCCTAAATATATCACTCTGTGTGTGTGTGTGTGTGTGTGTGTGTGCAGTAGAGAAATTCATGTTTATGAGAAAACGCTTCTAGGAAGATGGAGTAAGGACTCTGAAAATCTCCTCCACTTAAACAATGATAGTACAGGCAAAAATGATCAAATAGCGACATGTTCAGAGCTCTGGAAATTAACCAAAAGGCTTGCAACAATGAAGAGCATTCATTCAAGGCAAAGACTGAGTCTCGGAACACTAAGCTTTATGGCATTTTAACTTGCCCTGTCCCCTTTGTTCCCAGCTCCAAGATAGCCTTGACAGCCAGACTCAGAACCATGGTAACTGAGAAAAACAGCAGCCTAGTGGCTGCTGGAGAGAACAAAACAGGCCAAGCGCTCCCCCAAAAGCCTCACTCCCAGAGAGTTGTCCCATTTCACCTGTCTGGCAGCCCCAGGAAAAGTACACGAACAGAGTCTATCTTTTAGTTGACCTGACCTGGTCAGTGAGGATAGTCCTACCACCAGGGCATCGTAGAAAGAAAATCCGTTTTCTGAAGTGGAAATGCCAGTGGGAGCAAACAGAAGACTGCTCAACACCCTTGAGAACGTGGGGGAGAGAGAGACCCAGAGAGGCCTTTGAAAAACCTCAGCGTCTTCCTGGGAATCCATCTGTAGGATGCAGTGGTCAACCTAGGGGTGACCTGAGAAAGCCCTAGCCTGCATCTCCAACTGCCCTTCCTGAGTGTCTACACCAACAGGAATCAAGAGCTACGTCAGAGATGTAAGCCGCTGAAATATTCAAGGCATGCCCCAAGATGGGAGTCTCAGCAAGGGTCCCTGACTTACTGGTTCAGGCACTTAAGGCTATCTCTGTCTAATCATTAGCTGAGCAGCAAGCTGATCAAGCAGAGAGTTCTACAGCAGGACCGAATAAAGAGCACAGGCTATAGAAGCTGTTCAGAGGTCGTTAAACAAAGGGCAGCAAAGCAAAGAACAGAAAACCATCCTGGCTGGAGGGATGAGGGAAGACTCTAACATCCAGAGTCACGGCCATCTATAATTTTTCTAGAAACATCCAAAGTTCACAAAGCAAATGATAAAACGTGCCCAAAAGGAGGGACAGTTGGCTCACACAGAAGGGAGAAAACAGTCCATGGAAATTTCCTGAAGAAGTTGGTATTTGGAGCTTACCAGACAAAGACATCGACCAGCAATTACAGATTCGTTCAATGAAGCAAAGAAAACTGTCCAAGTATGAAAATTACCTGACCAAAGAGCGCTAAGAGAGAGGAATCATTGAAATGAACCTAATAGAATTGTGGTTGAAAGTTACAATGGTCAAAATGAAAAGCTTGGGGGGCACGGTGACTCGTGCCTGTAAGCTTCAGCCTAGGAAGCGGCCGGGGCTAGGGATCGCGGTTCGAGTCCCGCCTGGGGCCCATAGCGAAACCTAGTTCCAAAAAAATAGCTGGATGTGGTGGCGTGCGCCTGTAATCCCAGCTACCTGGGAAGCTGAGGCTGGAGATTGCTTGAGTCCGTGGTACCCCGGGCAACGAGAGCCTGCGGTTCCATGGGCAAAAATAGCGAGATCTAGTCTCAAAAGAAAGAAAGAAAGAAAGAAAAGCTTGTTAGAGAGCCTCAGAAGATTTGAACTGGTAGAAAAAGGAATCCATGCCATAGACTGAAGTTAAGTCCATTGACATTAACCCCCCAAAACATCAATGAACGAAGAGAACTTCAGGAACCCAACAGGACATCACATGCATAACAACCAACACTAATAGGAATTCCAGAAGGAGAAGGAAGAACTAAGTGGAGAGAAAGAATATTTGCTGAAACCACGGACAAAAATTGACTCAATTTAATGAAAAAAATGTTAATTCGCTTTTGAGATGCTCAATGAATTCTGTGTAGGATAAACTCAACAGTTGTACAGCTCAACCCCTAGTCAAACTGTCAAGAAACAATGACAGGGTAAAGCAGCAAGACGAAAATAACTCATCGTGCACACATATTCCTTAATAAGATTAGCAGCTCACCTCTCATCAGATACCCTCGAGGACAGAAGATAATATACTTGATTTGCTAAAAGAAAAAAATTGCCATTCTAGAATTCTAGATCTCTCCCTTCCCCATGCCAAAAAACCAAAAACCAAAAAATTCTGTTCTTACAGAGAGGAAATAGACAAGCTGAATAGGTCATCTATTAAAGAAACTGATTCAATAGTAGTACTTTCCAACAGGAAGCTCCAGGTCACATGGACACATATGAATTCTACCAAATATTTGATGAAGTTGTCCCAGGTCTCTAGCATTTAATGGCACATGCCTTTAATCGCAACCTATGAAGCGAGGCTGAGGCTAGGAATTGCTTGACCTGCCTCGTGCAACATAGCGAGACCTAATCTCAAAAAATAGCTAGGCATCATGGTGCGTGCCTGTAATCCTAGCTACCTGGGAGGCTGAGGCTGGGGATCACTTGAATCCATAGTATACTGGGCAACGTGAGCCTGCAGTTCCCTGGGCAACAAAGTGAGACCTAGTCTTTAAAAAAAAAGAAAGAAAGAAAGAAAATAAGACAAATATAATGCAATAAATAAAACTATAGACCAATATCTCTCGTGAACATGGTTGCAAAAGTACTTAACAAAATATGAGCTCATTGAATCCAACAATGTATAAAAAGAATTGTGTATATATATATATATATATATATCATGATTATGACTAATTGGAATTATATCAGGTATATAAAGGTGGCTTAACATTTGAAGTGAATTAATGTAATTAATCCTACACATCAACAGACTAAGAAAAATCATCAATAGATATGGGAAAATCTTTTGACAAAATGCAGTACCCATGGTTTTTTTTTTTATTATTTTATTTTAATTTTAATTTTTTCTTTTTTTATTTATATATAAATTTCACAACATTTTAATCCCCAGGGTTTACCCCCTTTCCCCTCCATCCCCCCCTTTCCCTCCTGCTCAAAGTTGTGCTCTTCAGTTTGGTGCTTAGCTTGTTTTGAACCATGGATTATTTTAAAACTCTAAGTAAAAAAAGAACTAGGGACCTCCTCAAGTTGGTAAAGAATATCTATCAAAAACCTACAGCTAACATCATGACCAGAAAGTAGAAGCTTTAGTGGTTAAAAAATAACAGCAACAACAAGCTGGAAAATTTCCCACTAATACCATGTGTAAAGCCAAGATGGTCCTTCACTATTCCTTTGTGACATCATACTCTGAGCCCTAGTCTTATTAGACAATAAAAGGCGTGCGGATTGGGAGGAAGAAATACAGCTATCTTTGTTGGCAGATGACATAATTGGCCATGTAGAAAATCCGAAAGAATCAACAGCAAAACTCCTGGATCCAATAACAGTTACAGCAAGATGGCAGAATATGACATTAATGTACAAAAGTCATTCACTTTAAGGACCTCGTCGCAAAGCAGTAGCGCATCTGACTCCAAAAGTCATTCACTTGGCTGTATAGTGGCTCCTAACAAGTGAACTTGGAAATTTAAAAACCATATTGTTTATGTTAATGTATTGTTTATGCTGGTAACCTCCCCCTCCCCCAAAAGGACACATTTAGGTATCAATTTAACAAAATGTGCGTGAGATATAACATGAGGAAAGCTGGGAAACTGATGAACAAAAACCAAAGAATTAAAGAATGGGGAGAATCCCATCTTCAGAGTTGAGAAGACTCAATATTATAAAGACTCAGTTCTTCCCAACTTGCGCTATAGAGTCAATGACAACCTCGTCCAAATCCCAATACATTGTTTTGTGGCTATTTACAGATTCCAAAGCTAATGTGTAGAGGCAGAATTTCCAGAAGAGCCAGCACAATATTGAAAGATGAGCACACGCTGGCAGACTGACACTACCTGACCCCACGACTGACTATAAAGCTACAGGGGTTAAGATAGTGTGGTGTTGGCAACAGGACAGATTGATCGATGGAGCAAAATAATGAGCCCCAAATAAACCCACACAAGTAGAGTCGACTCATCCCAGTGAAGAACAAGGGTTAGAGGGTGAAGAGAGGATGTTCACTCCCACAAGAGGTGCAGGAACACCCACATCCAGACAAGACCATAACCCTTCCCAGAGATTATCTCAGAATGGAGCACAGCAGACATAAATTAAAAATGCAAGACCATAAAACTCTCCTGTGACATCAGAGAAAACCGACATAGGGGAAAGTTATTCTTTCTGTTTAAGGGTAGGAAGAATGAAGCCCAGTCCACTATAACATGGATAGATCTTGAAAGCTATGCTGCATGGAAGAAACCAAACATACAGGCTGCTGTGTCATTCCAGTTGGGTTTGGTGCGCAATCCCAAAAGACACAGTCCCAGTCCCAGTCCCAGAACCCCCATGGTTGGCACCCAGGGAGTGCCAATCCTGAGTGTTGAAATTCCAAGAACTCCCATCCCTATGGGCATGGGCGGGAGGATCTACAAGGACTAGGGGGGCCCAATGGGTCATCGGTGGTTGCTCTGGTGCCAGCCACACCATCTTGTGACTACTATTCTGAGCACGCACCATCATGGACAGCTCCATCTTACAGCCCCACATTCTTGGAGACCGCCATCATGCGGCTCGGCCATCTTGTCTCTCGGCCCTCTTGGGGCTCCACCGCCTGTGGCTCTAGGTCTGTATGGCACATCCCGCAAGGTTATGTCATGTTCCTCTGGTCCTTGCGCATGTCCGCCTTGGGTCCTGCCACCTCATGTTAGTAAGCCATCGCAACTCTCACCGTCCCCCTTCACGGCCTGCCCCTGCGTGCGGAGGAGAAAGCCCCACTCTTCAGCAGACCGTGAGGCCCTGTGACCCGGAGCCTGACTTTCTGGGCTGCTGTTGCCGAGCGCCTGCATCACCCTTTGATCTGACCAGATCGACCGGCTCACAGGATCCTGGTCTTCATGTCCCTCCTTTCACTTGTCCCCTCTTTGCACCTGCTGTTCCTCCTGCCTGTCACCTTCCCCCACACTCCCCACCACACACACACACACACACACACACACACACGGGCTTGGCAGCAGCCTTCTCACTCAGACAGGGCGCTGGGGTGTGCCCGCTGCTCCTGGAAGCTGGAGCAGGAGCAGCATAGGTAGAGGCACCCCACCCCCACCATAGGCGGGGTGATTCCAGAGACTGAGCAGAGCCGGTGGGTGGAAGACTCCGAGAGGCGCCTCAGCCCCACGTTATCGCCGGCATGTGACACAGGCAGCTGCGCGGGGGTGAGTGCCAGGCCCGGCATTCCCAGGGTCTGCAACTCAGGTCTGGTGGTTGCGGGTCCAGTGGGGGCGGGGGCAGGGACTTGCAGCCCGAGCTGCCTCTCAGTTCCCTCAGACCTGACTGCGCTGCTTCAGCGCCCAGCAGAGAAGATCTCAGATCCCAGAGCCCAGATCCCCGGTCCCAGATCCCAGGTCCCAGATCCTAGATCCCAGACCACAGATCCCATGTCCAGGTCCCAGATTCCAGGTCCCAGATCCCAGGTCCCTGATCCCAGGTTCTAGATTCCAGGTCCCAGATCCCAGGTCCCAGATCCCCAATCCCAGACCCCAGGTTGCAGATTCCAGGTCCCAGATCCCAGATCCTAAGTCCCAGATCCCAGATCCCAGATCCTAGATCCCAGGTCCCAGATCCCAGGTCAAAGATCCCAGATCCCAGGTCCCAGATCCTAGATCCCAGACCACAGATCCCATGTCCCAAGTCCCAGATTCCAGGTCCCAGATCCCAGGTCCCTGATCCCAGGTTCTAGATTCCAGGTCCCAGATCCCAGGTCCCTGATCCCAGGTCCCAGATCCCCAATCCCAGACCCCAGGTTGCAGATTCCAGGTCCCCGATCCCAGATCCTAAGTCCCAGATCCCAGATCCTAGGTCCCAGACCTCAGATCCCAGGTCAAAGATCCCAGGTCCCAGGTCAAAGATCCCAGATCCTAGGTCCCAGGTCCCAGATCCTAGATCCCAGGTCACAGATCCCATGTCCCAGGTCCCAGATTCCAGGTCCCTGATATCAGGTCCCAGATCCCAGGTCCCAAACCCCAGGTTCCAGATCCCAGGTCCCAGATCCCAGATCCCATGTCCCAGGTCCCAGATCCCTGGTCCTTGATCCCAGGTCCCAGATCTCAGATACCAGACCCCAGGTTCCAGATTCCAGGTCCCAGATCCCAGGTCCCAGACCCCAGGTTCCAGATTCCAGGCCCCAGATCCCAGGTCCCAGATCCCAGGTCCCAGTTTCCGGATTCCAGGTCCCAGGTCCCAGAGCCCAGAGCCCAGATCCCGGAGGCATGCCCCACAGGTGGTCAGCTCCATCTCTGCCGAGGACGGCTCTGGCCAAGCTGCCCTCACCTCTTGGTCCACCTGCCTAAACCCAAGGGCTCCTCCTCCATGTTCGGCGAGCGCCCACCCCCTCAGCCACCGGCACCGACGTCGTCCAGGGCGCAGACGCAGAGCGGCTCAGCCAGAGGTGTCCAGGGGGGATGAGCCTCCCAGGGCGGCCCCGGCAGCCCCCGGGCCCTGGCGCCGGCTTTGAGCCTCACCGAGTGCCCAGCTCTCGGCGTGGCCAGGAAGACTCTCCGGACAAGGGCCTGCGTGCTCCTGTTGCCCGGAACCAGAGCAGTGAGCCAGGCTTCAAGGAGTTTCCGGGCAGTCATCAGCAGCCCCCCCTGCTCCTGGACGGTCCTCCCTCCTGCTGTGCTGAGCCCCACACCCAGTCAGTGTCACCCCTGGCCACTGACCGCCCAGGCCCTGACCGCTCCATGCTGGTGTCTGCACCCTGTGCTGCACCAGGATATGCCACCCACCGGGCCACAGTCCTCGGCCTGACGCTCAGAGCACGCGCCTGCACAGCTGGGCTGGCACGGGGGGCGGGGGACCCAGTGTTGGGGAGCAGCTCCCACATGGGCAGCCGCGATCTGTCCACCGCGACCGCGTGGCTCCTCCGGCAAGAGCACAGCCCGCTGGCTCCAGGCGAGGCCCTGCAGTCCGTCCATGGGGGTTTCAGGCCCAGCACCGGCCTGGCTATGACCTCTGAGGCCCCGCAGCTGGCCTGGGCCGTGTCCTGGTGAAGGGAGCGGCTGCAGGCTGGTGCTGGCCAGGCCTGCCTCCCACGCAGCCGCCTCAGCCGGTTCCCCCGAGCATTAGGGAAACAGCAGAAGCCCTGCTTCCCACGCTCCTCCACGCACGGGTCACGCTCTGCTTTCTGACCAGCGGTCACCCAACGACCAGCTTGTGGACGTCCCCCAGCGAGCAAGAGTTCCGTGTCCACCTCTCTCCCGTGACGGGTTTCGTCTGGTGTTGGGTTACCTGCTCCCAGTCGAGGAGTTCAGAGAGTACATCGTGTGCGGTGCTGTTGCTAACATCGCCCCGAGAAACCCTGCCTGAGGGTGACCTCAGCCATGAGCCGGCCGGGGGCCACGTGTTTGCATAACTTGCTGGTTGCTACGCTGGCCGGCGGGACAGGGCAGTCTCTAGGGTTTTGCGTCTGTTCCGGGGGGGCCGTCGCTAAGCAGGACAGGACGGTGAGAAGGGACTGGGCCCTCAGCTCAGGCCAAGGTCAGGGCGTGGGGGGAGGGGACGCTGCAGGTATAGGAGCTCTTGTATCCTGTGCAATGTCTCAGCCTGGAGGAACTTCTGGGGGACCCCTGGGGTGTTCGGCCCTCGCTCCCTGGGGTTAGAGTTCATAGGCCCTTGAGAGGGTTCCTTGCAAATTTAAAACAGTAGCTCTGCAGTGGGGGGTGGGCTCTGTTTGCACCAGCTCTGCCCAGAACACTGAACCCGGGCCAGGAGGAACCCCTTCCTCCCTTGCCCCCCATCCCCACAGCCAGGCTCTCAAAGGTGAGCATGGCCAGGGGTCAGCAGGGAATCCAAGGCTGTAACTGTGCAGTCCAAGTGATAGGGGTGCTGGGGTGAAATTGGGGGGGCCGTGGTCCCCCAGCACGATCGTGTTGCGTTAAGATGGCAACCATTGTATCCTGGTGGGCGGAGACCTGGAGAAGGGAAGTCAAGCCTTCTTGTGAGAGGAACTGGGAGAGACAGGGGTTTAAGGAGGAGAGAAAGGGAGAGGAAAAACCCAGAGAAGAGAGATCAGAGGAGCAGCAGGGAGGCTGGAGGCCTTGGAGCTGCTGCTGGCATGTGGGGCAGCAGGGCAGGGAAGGAGCCACGCTGTGGGCTTCCATCCCCAGCCCAGGTCAGTGAGGAGCCCGGGGAAGCAGCTGGAGAAACGTGTGACCTGTGTGAGCTGACTTGGAAACATACAACTTGAGAACTTGCTGTGTTGCTGTTTCCATCGTGAGACGTCTGGAGGGGTTGCTGCTGTTGTATCGAGTGAGTCTTGCTGGTTTTGGGCCACTTCAGAGTTGAAGCTGAAAGGATGTTGGAGCTGTGCCTTTTGGAGGAAGATTGGTGACGCCATCTTGGTTTCTTCATCTGGCTTGAAGGTGGGGCAGCCGCCATCTTGTGGTTGAGAAGGACCCATGTGTAGCTTTTTGGACTAGAGACTGAACTGGTTGGTGAGATCATCAAAGGGGTCCCTTGTACCATCAGGGACTTTTGTTTATTTTGTCTTTTTAACGAGCAAATCTGTTCTTGCCTCTTTTTATTTATTTATTTTTTGGAGAGTAGGTCTCGCTATTTTTGCCCATGAAACTGCAGGTTCACGTTGCCCGGAGTACCACAGACTCAAGATCCCCAGCCTCAGCCTCCCAGGTAGCTGGGATTACAGGTGCACACCACCACGCCCAGCTATTTTGGGACTAGGTCTCGCTGTGTTGCCCCGAGTGGGACTCGAACCATGATCCCTAGCCCCAGCCGCTTCATAGGCTGAAGCTTACAGGCACGAGCCACCATGCTTGGCAGTTTTTGCCTCTTAAGATGAGTGTGGTCTTGTTACTTGCTCATGTGGGCCGGGAGGAACTGATGAGCAGCTGGGTTTAAAGGGCGGGCTGCTTCTGCTTGAAGTTTAGTCAAGCGCCCTATTTTGTTTGTTTTGTTACCTGATTTCACAAGGATGTTGTCTCCTGCCACCCAAGAGCCTCCCACAGCTGCACTCACTTTGGCTTTGTTATTAACTTCAGGCGGGGTAGGTGGTTGCTTCTGAGATTTCTGGCTTAGGGTCTCTCCAGGGAAGTCTAATCTCCTTATCTCTTTCCCTTGAAGATGGAAGAGCTTAAGCTGCATTCTTTGGTTTTCCTGATAAACTCCAGGACTGAATTCCCCCTCTTCCCCCAACCTCCTGGCCCAGTCAGGAGATTCAAGCTGGCACTCAAGTTCATGGACAAGGTACGTAATCATGCTGCAGGTAGACATGTTGGTATTATTAAGCTTCTTTCTGACTTTTCTCTTAGAAAAAAAAAGAGCAAAAAGAGCACATACCTCATTTCCTTTTTTTTTTTTTTTTTTTTTTTTTAATACTAGGTCTTGCTATTTTTGCCTTTGGAACCACAGGCTCTTGTTGCCCGGGGTACCACAGACTCAAGCCATCCCCAGCCTCAGCTTCCCAGGTAGCTGGGATGACAGGCGCGCACCACCACACCCAGCTATTTATTTTGGAACTAAGTCTCGCTACGGGCCCCAGGCGGGACTCGAACCACGATCCCTATGCCCAGGCCGCTTCATAGGCTGAAGCTTACAAGCACGAGCCACCGTGCCCAGCACATACTTCTTTTCGTCCATGTATGGCTTCAGAGGAGTTCAGCCAGCTTCCTCAGGGCCTGGAGGCGCTCTTTGAGAGGAAGATCCTAACCCTCACACCCATACCAGAGGCCTTACTGGCAGACAGTGTCAGAAATAAGTGCTCACAGCAAGATGGGAGTGGGGGGGGAGATACAACAAACCCTCTGGGTCCCCCCCCACTCCACTTCAGACCACCACACCCAAAACTGGCAAAGTCAGGAGAGGGAGAAGCTTCCAGAGCCTGGGCATGAGTCTGTTTACCACTCTCCAAGCTGCTCGGTTATTAGACTGGAGGTTTAAGGACCTTCAGAGAAACCAGAGCAGCATGAAGTCGGCCCAGATGTCATCCGGGAAGCTCAGAGACACAAGTCCACAGGACAGACATCAGGAGCCAGTGGGGAGGATGCCCCACACCCACCTCCTTCCAGTCAGCACATTCAGAGCGCCCCACCCCCTCCCCCTAGAATCTGCAGGAGGAAAGTGTCCTCCTTCAACGCACAGGTGGCCTTCCAGACAGCACCACCTGGACAGCTGCCTTTGTTCCGCTTCACAGCTGTTTGTCTTGCGCTGTCACTAACACAAAGGGACAGCAAGTGCTTGGTGCAGCCTGCTGGGCTTCCAGCAGACACACCACCAGCTCGCCACCCCCTCAGGTGACGAGACGCCCGGGCTCTGGCTGGCAAGTTCGCTGCTGAGGGAAACCGCTCAGAGAAGTCTAGAAGCTCCTGAGATGGCAGAGTCCGCAGCATCTTGCCCAGGACCCCCTGAATCGTGCAGTTGAGAGCACCCCAGACTCTTCTTCAAAGACCTCTCTAATGAGACCTCGTGCTTAATCTATCAGAAAACGGGACTGCGGGTCTGAAACACACAGCTCACGGGGCGAGAAGGTTCTCAGGACAGAGCCTTGTCCCGAGGATGCCTTGGACGCAGGGAAACAGGCCAGGCTGCCGTGTGGGCCTCGTGGCTATGTGAACAAGCAGCCCCCCACGCCCACCCCCCACATGGCCACCTGGACGTCAACGATGGAGCCTCTTTGCAAGACTCAGACGGCACCGTTTTCATATCTGCAGCCAGAATTGGGCATCACTCTGCTCAGGAAGGACGGAGGGCCCTGTGGAGTGTGGCCCAGGCTCATCAGTCTGACGCTAGGGTGGCTCAGGGCCCGGGGCGAGCAGGATGGCTCAGCGGCCTTCATCGGCTTCGCTGACCACTGACCAAGGCACCGTGTGGAAAAGACCCGGGCCACCCACCCGCAGGCCTCCCTGCTGCTGGAGGCAAGAGGCCCCCAAGCAGCACGTGGGCTCTCGCAGGTTGGGGGCTGGTGGCCGAGCGCCAGGCCCACCCCCTCCCCAGGGCCCCTGGGAAAAGGTTCCAGCCCACAAGTTCAGTGTCACCCACAGAGTCAGGTCAGCAAAGGATGGAGGGAAAACGCCGCTGGCCTGTGAGCAGCACCATGGCCGGGAGGGTGAGGACAGGCCACGAGCCGGACAGGCCCAAGAGCACACAGAGGGGGTGACACCCGGGGGTGACAGCACCCACTGCGGCCACCACGCCGACCGTGGGGAGCAGAGTGTCTGAATCACGCCACGATGCTCCGGTGAACGCTTGCGTCTCCGCAGCGTCTGAAGCCATGAAATCGAGTTTGCTGATGTACCAGCAGGTTCAATCCCAAACTCTGGCCTGCAGCAGCTCCTCAGTGCACAAGTGGGGTCCTGCCTGTTTCCGAATAAAAACAGTCCACAGTGGCCGGGCACAGTGGCTCATGCCTGTAAGCTTCAGCCTATGAAGTGGCTGGGGCTAGGGATCACGGTTCCAGTCCTGCCTGGGGCCCGTAGCGAGACCTGGTTCCAAAAAAATAGCTGGGCGTGGTGGTGCGCACCTGTAATCCCAGCTACCTGGGAAGCTGAGGCTGGGGATGGCTTGAGTCCGTGGTACCCCGGGCAATGAGAGCCTGCGATTCTACGGGCAAAAATAGCAAGACCTGGTCTTCAAAAAAAACCCCAAAAAACAAACAAACAAACAAAAAAACAGTCCACAGAGAAGTCTCTGCCTGGTACTCTCAACGGAAACCAAAGGAAGATCACAGAACTAGGAACAAGGTTTCCGGTTAGTTCCTCAATGGTTCGGACAGTCCCTGTTCCCTGTCCTTCTCCCGTCATCAGCAGGGATGCCCACTGCTGGGGACTCTTGTAAGAGGTGGCTGGAGGCTTCTGGAAGCTTCACGGAAAAATCTCATTTCATCGGTCAACAATGGTTAACCAATTGTGTTGACCGTGGGTTGCAAAATGTTGTTGACCATAATCCATAACGGACGAGGGAAAACTGCTCAAGGGAATATACCTGCCTTCCCTAACTGTCCTCCCCATGGCGTAAGCAGACAAGGGGACAAAATATTTTGAATAAGGGTTTTCTTGGAAAACCCAATGTGTTCCTACACATACAGATGAAGCATGTCTATACTTTATACTGTGGTGATACTATCCAACTACTTCTGGAGGAAATCACAAAAAGAGCTGTGTATTTTTTATCTCCCCCCCCACCCCCACCCCTCTCATGCTTATAATTTTGTGCTGCTAAAGTCCTGGATGAAGCAACTAACAGAAGCAAAAAACAGAAGGGTTTTCTGCTTTTGAGAGAACTAACATTCCATGCTTGTGAAATGAAATTCCAGTATTTGGGCAAAACCAGTGATTTATCTACATTTGTGTAGATAAGCAGATGGGAGTGATCCAAACAAGTGAGCCTTACCCCTGACCGAGAGATTGCACTTGAATTTCTGGTTCCAAGGCTCAGTTGACCTCTGTTCACACCTGTGAGTGTGTCCTCATGGACACACCAGCTTTTCATGGTTTTTGCACTCAGTACATTGTTATATGCAAGGCGACCAGGTCTTGGGTCTCTACACAGACAAACTGGGTGTGCATAAACAGTTTAGGTGAGTGCAGTCATCACCGAAAAATGGTTATAAAGTTTCTACTGCTGGAAAAATCTATTTATTTTTGGACCAAAACTCCTGCCAGGAGCAATTAGAAAACCCAGGCTGTGAAAGAAGATAGCAAACACCGGGCTGAAGTTCTCAGAGATCTTCCAAGTTGCTGAGTGTCCTCTGACATAAGATGTGGGGGAGGGAGGCAGAAGATGGGAGGGGTGAGACTGGCTTCTGAAGCCACTTGGGCCTGGAGGCATTATTCATTCAGAAAGCAGAAGCTGTGGTGGGTAGGTTAAATTGCTGAGCAGGGCTGGGGGAGTTCAGCTAGACTTCTGGTCTACCACTCTAAACACCCTAGGTTTTTCTTGGGACCCCCTAAGTGTAGGACCTTAAAAGAAGGTGGACCTATAAGAGACCAACTCTAAGAAGAGTGGCGAGTGGCGTTCGACTATGAATCATCTCAACTCTGACAAAAAATCAGGTGCAAAGCAAGAGTAAATCTTTGGAGGAAGGTTATATGCTGCAGAAGCTCCAGTATCCACTCAACATTCTATGCATAATGCCTGGCATTCATTCCAACACAATCAGGACACTGGGGAAATCTGACAAATTCCACTTTAACTATATGATAAAAATAAACACCACTGATAGTGGGAATATCTATCTGATCATGTGCCTCCTTATGATACATTAAGAAGGTCACCACATCAACTATTTCACATTTCTGTCCAATAAGCGTAAATTGGTCCTAATCAAATAACTGAACCTAAACTGAGAAGCCTTCTATTAAAAACCGACCTGTACTTGTCAGAGTCGTCAATGTTATGACAATAAAGAAAGAATAGGGGAATATTTCATTATTAATATTAATTAATCATTATTAATGATTAACTAATCATAATGATATGATTAATTGCAAGATGTGACCCTGGGTGGATCTGGAAGAAAGAAAAAACTATTAATGGGGAAATTGGTGACATTTTGAAGTTTATATATTGGGTAAAAATATCGTATCAATATTACATTTTTGAATTTGATAATAATATAGTTATACTAGAGAACGCCTTTGTTCTTCAGTTGCATGCACTGAAGTATTTAGGGGTAAAATGTTATAATGTCAGTAACAGATTCTGAAATATACAGGAAATACAGCATCACAATAACAATGCTAACAAAAATAAAGAGGGAAGGGAGATAGTAAATACTAATAGCAAAATTAGGAGATGGGCTTGTTCTCTGTTATTCTTGCAACTTTCCTGTTGACTTGAAAAAATTCAATATAAATGCTTAACCACATAGAAGCTATCTGAATCAAATGGTGCAAATTAAATAGCACTTCTAGATAATCCATGGGTCAAAGGCTAAATCCCCGGGAGACTTAGAAAATACATTGAAGCCAGGTGTGGTGGTGTGCACCTGTAATCCAAGTGCTAGGAGTCAAAAGGTCAGTGATCACTTGAGTTCACGGGTTCAAGACTGCCCCGAGTAACATAGCAAAACCTGGTCTCAAAAAAAAAAAATACATATATATGTATATATTGAGCTAAACTAAAATGAAAATGCCACCTATCAAAATGTTTGTGCTCTGCAATAAGGGAGATGCAAATCAAAACCACAATGAGATACCACCTTACACCAGTAAGAATGGCCCACATCCAAAGAACAGGCAACAAGAATTGCTGGCGAGGATGTGGAGAGAAAGGAACACTAATACACTGCTTGTGGGAATGTAAACTAGTCCAACCACTATGGAAAGCTGTGGAGGACCCTCAAGTTAATGAAAATGGAACTACCATTTGACCCAGCAATTGCTCTCTTGGGAATCTACCCAAAAGAGACCTCAATGTGGGTACAAAGGGACACCTGTGCTTGGATGTTTACTGCAGCACAATTTATAATTGCAAGGTCATGGAAGCAACCTAAATGCCCAAAATAGATGACTGGATGAAAAAGATGTGGTACATATACACAATGGAATATTACTCATCAATTAAAAATGACAAATTCAATGATTCTATGACAACATGGATGTACTTAGAAGAAATCATATTAGCAGAAACAAGTCAAAAAGAAAAAGACAGAAGCCAAATGGTTTCACTAATATATGGGATATAGTGAAAAAATAAACAAAAGCCTTGAGGAAAAGTCAAAACAAGCTAAGCACCAATCTGAAGCACACAACTTTGAGCAGGAAGGAAAGGAGGGGAATGGAGGGGGGGGGCTAAATCCCTTGGATTACAATGATGTGAAATTTATATATAAATAAAGAAAAAAATAAACAGAATTTCTATTGTTAAAAAAATGTCTGTGCTCTGGACATTGTATCTGAAGCTTAGTTCTGATGCAGATTGCTTATACTAAGTCTAAATTCGATCAGCTAAGTCTCCGCCTTTTGAAACAAAAAGAAGCTCAAATTAAACTACTGTAAATGGAAGGAAATAGAAAAGACCGGAATCAAAATTAACTGTTCTTAAAAGAAGAAAAGCAACAAAAATCTTAAAGGAGAAAAGTCAACAAAACCAAAAATTGACTCTTTAAAAAGAAAATGTGCGGCTACTGACTAGACTAGCGAAGAAACCAAAAAGGGGATGTGCCAGGGACACAGCACGTGGCCAAGGACAGGTCAGAGACTCAAGGAGGGTGTGAAAGGGGAGGTTCTCTTGTCAAGAATTCGACAAAAGGGATGAAATAAACCAACTTCTTGGGAGACATACGTCACCAAATGCAAAAAGAAGTCAAAACATTCAGCCGGGTGCTGCGGCAGGTACCTGTAATCCCAGCACTGGGAGGCTGAGGCTGGGGGTCGCTTGAGTCCACGGGTTCGAGACTACCCCAGGGCAACATAGAGAGATCTGGTCTCGAAAAAAGCAGCTGGGTGTGTGGTGGGTGCCTGTAATCCCAGCTACCTGGGAGGCTGATGCTGGGGGTCACTTGAGTCTGCAGGTTTGGGACTACCCTGGGGAGCATAGGGAGACCTATTCTCAAGGAAGGAATGAGGGAGGGAGGGAGGGAGGGAGGGAAGGAAGGAAGGAAGGAAGGAAGGAAAGGAAGGAGGGAAGGAAGGAAGGGAAGGAAGGAAGGAAGGAAGGAAAGGAAGGAAGGAAAGGAAGGAGGGAAGAAGGAAGGAAGGAAAGGGAGGAGGGAAGGA
Organism: Uropsilus gracilis; assembly: GCA_004024945.1. Taxonomy (NCBI): domain Eukaryota; kingdom Metazoa; phylum Chordata; class Mammalia; order Eulipotyphla; family Talpidae; genus Uropsilus; species Uropsilus gracilis. The sequence continues at coordinate 187 of PVHY01024868.1, read as the reverse complement.
AGGGAAGGAAGGAAGGAAAGGAAGGAGGGAAGGAAGGAAGGGAAGGAAGGAAGGAAGGAAAGGAAGGAAGGAAAGGAAGGAAAGGAAGGAGGGAAGGAAGGAAGGGAAGGAAGGGAAGGAAGGAAGGAAGAAAAGAAGGGAAGGAAGGAAGGAAGGAAGAAAGGGAGGGATGGAAGGAAGGGAAGGA
>PVHY01024867.1:0-19112 GCA_004024945.1 Uropsilus gracilis | reverse complement strand
GCTATGCTGCCTGGGGTCATCTCAAACCCCTGAACTCAAGTGATCCCTGTCCTCTTGCCTCCCAGCACTTGGATTATAGGCAGGCGCCACCACTCCTGGCCTCCCTCTATTTTTATATGATTTTTGTTTGTTTCTTTGTTTGTTTGAGACTAGGTCCCACTATTTTTGCTTGTGGAACTGCAGGCTCACGTTGCCCAGGGTACCACAGACTCAAGCAATCCCCAGCCTCAGCTTCCCAGGTAGCTGGGATTACAGGCACGTGCCACCACATCCAGCTATAATTTTTTGGAACTAGGTCTCCCTATGTACCCCTGGCGGGACTCGAACCGTGATCCCTAGCCCCAGCTGCGGCTTCCTAGGCTGCCGCTTACAGGCATATGCCACCATGCCCAGTCTCTTTTTTATATGATTTTTTAGACACATATTTTATCAGGAAATTAATAAATGCTTGGTGTCCGCCAGGCACAGTGGCTCATGCCTGTAAGCTTCAGCCTATGAAGCGGCCGGGGCTAGGGATCATGGTTCAAGTCCTGCCTGGGGCCCGTAGCAAGACCTAGTTCCAAAAAAATAGCTGGCCGTGGTGGTGCGCACCTGTAATCCCAGCTACCTGGGAAGCTGAGGCGGGGATTGCCTGAGTCTGTGGTACCCGGGGCAACATGAGCCTGCGGTTCCACGGGCCAAAATAGCGAGACCTAGTCTCAACAACAACAACACAACAAAAAAATGCTTGGTGTCACAATGAAAACAGCATAGAGTAAAAATAAAATTTGGCATTCTCTCATTTGCCTCCCTTCTTATTCCTGCTATTAACTGTCAATGTCAATGATGAGCTAAGTATCCTTCAACAACTTTTTCCTTCTCTAGGAGGCAGGAAAATTTCCCCCTGCCCCTCTGAGCTCTTCTCTGGTTGGTCTAACAATCAAATTAACATCACACAGATGTGTAAGAGAGAACAAGTTTAATTACATACTTATGGAGCCATTGCCTATAAATGTGTATTCTAAAGCCAATGGGGCAAAATGAGAATCTATATCCTGAACTAAGAATGGGAAGGGGACAGAAAAAGATGATTCATATGGTGAAAATCATATTCTCTGAGTTTCTGCTGTAAAGACAGGTTTCTCCCACAGCAAGTTTATTCTGATAAAAATCCCTAATTCTGGGTAGTAGCTCACATTTTCTTTCTTCAAGGTAGTTACGAGAGGAATGAAGGTCTCATGAGCCTGCATGGTTTTAAATGGCCTCAACTCAGGATAATTCACATGTCAAAATCCCACATCTTGAGAAAATCCCTTCTAAACATCTTGAGGAGAACTACACTCAACGTTCCTACAACACATACACACAGATATCTTTTTTCTTCCTTTTTTCCTTTAATTGAACATTGATCATGTGGTACCTAGTCAGTTATTTTAAATAAGAAATATGTTTTAGGCTGGGCATGGTGGCACATGCCTTTAATTGCAGCCTACAAAGTGCGAGGCCGAGGTTAGGAATTGCTTGAGTCCGTGGGTCCAAGACCCACCCAGGGCAACATAGCAAAATCTAGTCTCAAAAAAATAGCTGGGCTTGGTGGCACATGCCTGTATTCCTAGCTACCTGGGAGGCTGAGGCTGGGGATTGCTTGAGTCCTTGGTACCCCAGGCAAAGTGAGCCTGTGGTTCCCCAGGCAACAAAGCAAGACCTAGTCTCAAAAAAAAAAAAGTTTTATATTCTCAGGTGACAGCTAACCCAGGGAAAGATGGTGTGGGCTGCTGTAATCACTCAGGTACATGCATCATCTCTTCAGGCTCCTAAATTCTGAGAGTGTGACTGGATCCCCACAGTCATAATTTGGCTCTACCATGTTTGCTTGCTGTGGGCAATCTTTTGGAAAGGTCAATGTACCTCTTCAGAAACAGAAATCTCTGGTCACCAACCACCAAGGAATTCAAGTTGATAGGAAAAGAGGGAAGACAAAAATAGGTACACACCAACTGACTCAGATTAAAGGATAATACATGCTACCAGAAAAACTAATTTTCAGAAGTTCTCTCTAGTATATTTTTGCTTATATTCCATTAGTCAGAAATAAGTCATGTGGTCATGTCTATTTTCCCAAAGTTTTACCAAAGGAAAAAGTACCATATTCATTACTGCTATTTATTAGTATGGAAAATTGCCTTGAAATTTAATAGTTACTAAATATATTTGCTAGGCCGGGCATGGTGACTCGTGCCTGTAAGCTTCACCCTATGAAGCGGCAGGGGCTAGGGATCGCGGTTCAAGTCCCTCCTGGGGCCCATAGCAAGACCTAGTTCCAAAAAAATACCTGGACGTGGTGGCGCGCACCTGTAATCCCAGCTTCCTGGGAAGCTGAGGCTGGGGATTGCTTGAGTCTGTGGTACCCCAGGCAATGAGAGCCTGTGGTTCCACAGGAAAAAATAGCAAGACCTAGTCTCAAAAAAAAAAATACATTTGGTATCTAATAGTGATTCTAAGAGCCAAGAATCTAGGAACAGCTTAGATGGGTAGCTCTGGGTCAGAGCTCAAGCTTTGATTGGGCTGCTGTCATCTGAAGGTTCAACTGTGGCAGGAGAATCTGCTTTCAAGATGATTCAAATAGTTGTTAGTCAACCTGAATCCCGTGGTGGTTGTTGTTAGAGATTTCCATTTTTGGAGAGGTATATTGACCTGTTCACAAGAATGCTCACAGCGGCCAGGCACGGTAGCTCGTGCCTGTAAACTTCAGCCTATGAAGCGGCCGGGGCTAGGGATCGCGGTTCGAGTCCTACCTGGGTCCCGTAGCGAGACCTAGTTCCAAAAAAATAGCTGGGCGTGGTGGCGTGTGCCTGTAATCCCAGATACCTGGGAAGCTGAGGCTGGGGATTGCTTGAGCCTGTGGTACCCCGGGCAACGAGAGCCTGCAGTTCCACAGGCAAAAATAGCAAGACCTAGTCTCAAAAAAAAAAAAAAAAGAGAGAGACTAGGTCTTGCTGTTGCCCAGGGTTGTCTCGAACCCATGGACTCAAGTAATCCCCAGTCTCAGTCTTCCAGGTAAATGGGATTACAGGCGCGCACCACCACGCCCAGCTTACTTTTTTTTTTTTTTTTTTTTTTTTGCGACTAGGTCTCACTACTTTTGCCTGTGGAACAGTGAGCTCACGTTGCCTGGGGTACCACGGACTCAAGCAATCCCCAGCCTCAGCTTCCCAGGTAGCTGGGATTACAGGCGTGTGCCACCACGCCCAGCTATATATTTTTTGGAACTAGGTCTTGCTAGGTGCGGCCAGCAGGACTCAAACCATGATCCTTGACCTGGGCCGCGGCTTCCTAGGCTGCTGTTTACAGGCATGCGCCACCATGCCTGGCCCAGCTTACATATTTTTTATATTCCCTTTTTTTCCTTCAAAAACTCTTCCTGTTTTCTCCTTGAATAAACATGTAAATTTTAGAAAACTTTGAAACTGTGGAAACATAAAGAAATTTAAAACTCCCATATCCCACCACTGAAAGATAATTACTATTTACATTTTTATGTGCTTCCTTCCTTTCTTTCATCAAATGTATGTTGTGCTAAGATGCTTCTGTCAGATAAAAGAAGTTGCCTGGGTCAAACAAACTAAAATAGAAGATAAGTTATTCATGACCTCAGGGGACAGAATACCTAGAGGCAATTCGTTATTAGGGTTGATAGAGAGCAATAACATTCTGAAGCACCAGGGAGGAGAAGCCACCGCCCACCCCTCCACACACACACACACACACACACACACACACACACACGACAAAGCATTGACTTTCTCCCAAGGGTCATTCCATAACAGCACCTACAAATGCAGTCACCTTTACCCCCTAGGGCAAGAAGATGATTGAAGAAGCAGAAAGTCTTCTCTTTAGTGTGACTGGCCAGTCTGGTCACCTACTCATTTCTGAGCCAATCACTGTCACTGGGAATGCCCTGTGCTAATTGAGCAGGGTGACTAGTGACTTCCTGGATTACTGTCCTTGATTTACAGGCTAATCATTCCCTTTGGGGGAGGTTGGGGGGAGGGGGGACTGAGTCACACGGTGTGTTGGTTGGAAGAAGAGGAGGCTGGGAGGCTGCCAATAGTGTTTTGTTAACTTTTTTTTTGAGACGAGTTTCCACTATTTTTGCCTGTGGAACTGTAGGCTCACGTTGCCCAGGGTATCACAGACTCAAGCAATCCCCAGCCTCAGCTTCCCAGGTAGCTGGGATTACAGGCACGTGCCACCACATCCAGCTATATTTTTTTTGGAACTAGGTCTCCCTATGTGCCCCTGGTGGGACTCGAACCGTGATCCCTGGCCCCGGCAGAGGCTTCCTAGACATGTGCCACCATGCCCGGTCTCTTTTTTATATGATTTTTAGACACTTATATTTTATCAGGAAATTAACAAATGCTTGGTGTCACAATGAAAACAACATAGAGTAAAAATAAAACTTGGCATTCTCTCATTTGCCTCCCTTCTTATTCCTGCTATTAACTGTCAATGTCAGTGATGAGCTAAGTATCCTTCAACAACTTTTTCCTTATCTAGGAGGCATGAAAATTCCCCCCTGCCCCTCTGAGTTCTTCTCTGGTTGACCTAACAATCAAATTAACATTACACAGATGTTGTAAGAGAGAAAAACAAGATCCCTGGCCCCAGCTGCAGCTTCCTAGGCTGCCGCTTACAGGCATGTGCCACCATGTCTGGCTGCTTATACTGTAGTTATCATACCAAAGAAGCCATTACCTAATCCATGACCACAAAGATTTATTCTATTCTCTTCTGAGTTTCTCTCTGGCTATTATGAGTTGAGGGGTGTCCTCCCAAAAAGATACCTCAGAACATGACCTTATTTGGGTGCACAGTCTCAGAGGTAATTAAGTTAAAATGATGTGATTAAGGTGGGCCCTGATCCAATATGATCCTTAGACAAATGTACACACATAGAGGGGAAAAAAATGTGTAAAGGCACACAGAGAACTCCATGTGAAAGCAAAGTTTGGGCCAGGCACGATGGCTCGTGCCTGTAAGCTTCAGCCTATGAAGGGGCCAGGGCTAGGGATTGTGGTTCGAGTCCCGCCTGGGGCCCATAGCGAGACCTAGTTCCAAAAAAATAGCTGGGCGTGGTGGTGCATGCCTGTAATCCCAGATACCTGGGAAGCTGAGTCTGGGGATTGCTTGAGTCTGTGGTACCCCGGGCAATGAGAGCCTGCAGTTCCATGGGCAAAAATAGCTAGAACTAGTCTCAAAAAAAAAGAAAAGAAAAAAGAAAGCAAAGTTTGAAGTAATGCATCTCTGAGCCAAGAAATGTCAAAGATGGTGACTAAACCAACAGAATCTAGGCAAGAGGTCTGGAATGGATTTCCTTCATCACCCTAGAAAAGAAAGAATCCTGCCAACCTTGATCTTGGGCTTCTAGCCTCTAGAAGTGTGAGATGATACATTTCTTACTACTTGTTCAGTACATTAGTCCACTAAAGGAACACAGTAACAGATGGGAGATAGAGATATTGGGAGGCAAGTGGCAGTGTCTCAAGGCCTGGGAGGAAGCCTCGCTTCCCACATTCGGCTTCTGACACAGATGTGCTCTCATCACATACATGATGTCACCATTTCTGTTCTGAGCTGTGAGTTTGCTGCTGTCAATTTGGCATGCCTGGTGCTGCCTGGAGCCAGCACTCTTAAGCCTGGGATAGTGCACACATACTGGGCTGGGCTTGGCCCACAGAACTGGAACGTGCTGGGGCAGTAGTAAGGGAGTTACAGCTATTTCATAGCATGCTTACTCCGAGAGTATAACAGTGACAGTGCTTGTGCAGGAAATGATGCATGCCTGCATCCACCAAATAGAATCTAACACTGCTTGACAAGTACTTTGTTTGACCTGGAGGAGTTTGGGGAGAAGGGGAAGGGGTGCAGAAATGAATGAGGCCTCCCCTCTTCAGGAGCCAGTCTGGTGGGAGAGACAGACCTGTGTGGTCACTGACAGCGTGGATGGTAATGAGAGTTCTTGCTTTGATAGTGCTCCCTCAGTGCCAGGCCTTTGCACTGAACATCTGGTAAAGGTTGAGTATTAACTCACCTAAGGCTCACAAGTCCTTAAGCTAATACTATTATTATATCTTTTTAGGGGCTAAGTAAACTTGTCCAAGTTACAAAGCTAGTAATAGGCAGAGCTGGAATTTGAACCTAGAGCCAGAGCTCTTAGCTGTCATACTCTTCATTCCCTCTATAGCATTTATGATTAATAAAGAAAGTCAATACAGAAACAATAAGCCTAACTCCAACAGTGGGCACCAAGTCCTGAGGAGACGAAAAGGAAATGATGAAAAGGGTATTTCCACAGAGTTGCCTTTCCTTAGCTGAGCCTTGAAGAAAGAGCTCACCCAAACTCAAAGGTGAAAAGTTTGTTTCAGGTATGTGTGGAAGCAGATAGGCTGTAGAACAAAATTTGCCAGCCCAAAATATGTCTCTTCGGCATAATAATTACTTTAGGTTTGTTATTTTTGGGAAATGACAGATTGAATAGGAGCTCTGAAAGCTGAATGGAGGCCACATTTTGTGAGAGATTTCCCCTGTATAAAGAGAATCTCTGTATAGGTGTCTCCCTACACAAGGGGATAGGGGGAGGATGCACATATCTCTTTTATGCTTACCCTTGGCAAAGGCAGCAATTTAAATCTGCATAACTATCCAACCCCTTTTTCCTTGTTACTCAGTCTTTCCTGGTAATCTCCCATTGGTGGCCTTCCCCTCCCTCCCCACCATTTGTTTTATTTATATTTCTTTAATTTTCGCTTTAATTTTATTTTTAAGAGACTAGGTCTCACTATGTTGCCCAGGGTTATCTCGAACTCACAGACTCAAGTGATCCCCTGCCACAGCTTCCCAGGTAACTGCGATTACAGGTACACATCACCATGCCTGGCCTCATTCTTTGTTTTAATCCAAAGATAAAGATGACATTAAAGCAGGGGGTTTGTTGTTGTTTTCTGGTTTTTGTTTTTCAGACTAGGTCTTGCTATTTTTGCCTGTGGAACTGCAGGCTCATGTTGCCTGGAGTACCACAGACTCAAGCAATCCCCAGCCTCAGATTCCCAGGTAGCTGAGATTACAGATACGTGCAACCACGCCCAGCTATATATTTTTGGAACTAGGTTTTGCTAAGTGCCCCTAGTGGGACTCTAACCACGATCCCTGGCCCCGGCCGTGGCTTCCTAGGCTGCTGCTTACAGGCATGCGCCACCATGCCTGGCTAAAGCAGGGGGTTTGAACCATTTCACTGAGTTACTGAGTTTTCCTGGGTTTCTCTCATGTGTACAAGGGGTATATATGTTATTAAAGTTGTGTTTGTTTTTCTCCTGCCAATCTGTCTTTTATTACAGGGATATCTTAGCCAAGCAGATAGGGAGAATATTACTTTTTGCCTCTACAAGGGTCTTATTCTTTTCAACTAGCTTTAGGTCTGTTTGTCACAAAAATGTTCTTCTCGAAATAATACTGATGAAGAGCTACTGAGAACCAGGTTTTTTGTTTGTTTGTTTTTGAGACTAGATCTTGCTATGTTGCCCAGGGTAGTCATGATCCCACAGACTCAAGTGATTCCCAGCCTCAACGTCCCAGGTAGCTGGGATTATAGGCGCCTGACACCGCACCTGGCTGCTTTCTTGAGACTAGGCCTTGCTATTTTGCCCGGGTTAGTCTTGAACCCGCAAATTCAAGCGATCCCTGGCCTCTTTGCCTCCCAGCACTTGAATTACAGACGTGCACCACCACACCTGGCTTGAGAACCAGTTCCTTGTTTGTTTGTTTGTTTGTTTTTGAGACTAGGTCTCCCTATTTTTGCCCATGGAACTACAGGCTCCCGCTGCCCGTGGTACCACAGACTCAAGCATCCCCAGTCTCAGCTTCCCAGGTAGCTGGGATTACAGGCGTGCGCCACCACACCCAACTCTTTTTTGGGACTAGGTCTTGCTGTGTTGCTCCAGGCGGGATTCGAACCGCAATCCCCAGACCCCACCGCGACTCCATAAGCTGTCCTTTACAGGCATGGGCCACTGTACCCCGCGAGAACCAGTTTCTTAATCTCTATATACAGTCTGCCATTCAATGGCCACCGAAAAATATTTCTTTATTTAAAAAAGAAAATTTTTTAAATATTTTTATATTTAAATTATTTAAAAAATGTTACTTCTTGATTTCTAATCACATTGTTTCCATGTGAGCCTAACCACTTTTCAAACTGACTCACAATGGTATGAAAACTGCAGCTTGCCTGCCAAAGAGTCCGGCCAAAACCGCCAAAGGCTTCAGTCAGAAGGAACATGACACAGTACGGCAGCTAGAGAACACCTCAGAAGATAGCCAACATGGATTCTTGCCTGAACTGGAAGTTTATAGAAATTTTCCATGAGGTGGCAGCAGTTCTTCAAGTAGCTGTGGAAAACGATCTTACTTGAAATTAAAAACAAATATTTTTTTTCACCACTAAAGAGACCTCCTTCATACAAATGAATGTCACCTGTCTTTAAATTAATCTGCGATTTTAAAATCCCTTGATTTCAAATTTGAGACTATTTTTCAAGTGTCAATATCTTCTACCAAGGAACGTCAACCGAGGGTCTTGTCTTCCAAGGTCATTTGCACAGGATCTAATGAAAGATGAAAAATTCAATTCCTACCCCAGCTACTGGGAAGCAGTATTTAATCTGAGCCCTGCCAAACAAAGGGAAGCCAGCAGTAAATGATTTTGGCATCTGGAAGTGTTTCATGTTTCAAGACTCACTGAGTGTGTCCTTACTTTCCATTCCTGGGTTGGTAGCCCTGTTAATTTCTATTTTGTCAGAAATTACACTGATCTCAACTTACACAGTGAGTAAGAAAAAGAAGAATCAAGCTAGTTGAATTTACAGCACAGAATAAAAAATAGAAAGGATGAGCTCTAACAGGAGAGAACTGTTTCCAAGGCAGAACAAAGGGACAGATGGATTAGGCTAGCCTGAGCCCTAACTCCGCCCTTAGCAGCTGGGCCACTCACCTGATCTCGCTAAGCCAGTGTTTTCAACTATAAACAAGACAACAGTACCTGTTAGCTGGATGGTGCAAAGGTGAGAACGTCCTTGAAAACACTCTAAAAACTCTCTAAGTGCTGTGCTCTTTAGCTTTTTTTTTTTTTTTTTCTCCTTTGCCTCTCTCCCAAAAGAGAAAGACAGTGGAAGTAAAACCAAAGTCACTATACTTTTGTCAGTCAGTTCTTGGCTGGTTCTCTCCCTAGCAGTTCATCAGAATCACCAGGGATCTCTCACCTCACCCCAGGACACAGTCATAGTCCCTCTGGGCAGTTGTGGATTTGAGGCAGCACTTCTACACCCTCTGGATGTCCTTGAGGGCCTCCACCTCAGCCTGAGTAGTCACATGGTTTACTTGCTGAGGACACTGCCAGCCCAGAAGAGAGCTTTTGCTTAAATGATTCTATTAAACAGCTGCTTCAAATTCAACCTCACAGATCCCTGAATGTCTGAAGCTGCCCCAAACTCACTGAGTTAAAGGGACACTTTCCTTTTGGCCTCAGAGAAGTATTTTAATGAACATCTTTATAAGATTATCCAACATAGAAAGTAGATATTTGTGTCCTATCATTTGAGAGATCTTTAATTTAATATAATTATAAGGATACTCTGAAATGAATGCCCAAATAACCTAAGACACATTTCAGCAACATCTGAAATACTTGAATTTGACACCTTTTTCCTTTCTTTCTTCTATGTCTACCCATTTCTCCAAAATAATGTTTAAATTTAGAGTTTTTAAAAACTAACTTCAGTACTTTATTTGTTGTGACTCAGTTTCTTAAGCCTCTATAATGAAAATATGAGCCGTTTTTGGTTCATTTAATTCCAAGGTATTAATCAGTAAGGTATCTTCCAAGGAGACTCTTCCAGGGATTTTCTCTATGCCATCTGATCAAGAAAAATTTTCTCTAATAATCACCTTTTTTCAGAAGGTATCAGCATACATTTGAATGGAATTCAGTTTTCAAACTGTCTCCTGAATTGAAAGAAAAGCCATCTTGTATTAAAACCAAAACTGTGTGGAGGACCCTCAAACTACTGAAAATGGAACTACCATTCAACCCAGCAATCCCACTCCTGGGAATCTACCCAAAGGACACCAAAACACAAATTCAAAAGGACACCTGTATTTGGATGTTTATTGCAGCACTATTTACAATACTCAGGATATGGAAACAGCCCAAATGCCCCTAGACTAATGGATCAGAAAATTGTAGTATAGTTACACAATGGAATATTATTCAGTAATCAAAAATTCAAATTTGATGCATTTGTGATGACATGGATGGACCTAGAAGGAATCATGCTAATGAAAATAAGCCAGAAAGAAAAAGAGAAATACTGAATGATCTCACCTGTATGTGGGATATAGGGAAAACAAACAAACAAACAGAAAGACAAGAAAAAGTTAAAACTAACAACTGACTACAGAACTAAAGCATAAAGGAAAAGAGGGGAGATCAGAGGAGTGATGGGCATGGGAAATTGGGATGATAGTTCTTGGGCAACAGGGTGGTAGAAGAATCTTTTTTTTTTTAATTTATAAATTTCACAACATCATAATCTCAGGGATTTGCGCCCCCCCCACCTTCCCCTCCTTTCTCCCCCTTTCCCTCCTGCTCAAAGTTATGCGCTTCAGTTTGGTGCTTAGCTTGTTTTGACTTTTTTTTTTTTTTCACTATATCCCATATATTAGTGAAACCATTTGGTTTCTTTTTCTTTATGGCTTGTTTCTGCTAATATGATTTCTTCTAAATACATCCATGTTGTTATAAAAATCGTCGAATTTGTCATTTTTAATTGATGAGTAATATTCCATCATATATATATACCACATTTTTTTCATCCAGTCATCCATTTTGGGGCATTTAAGTTGTTTCCATGACCTTGCAATTATAAATTGTGCTGCAGTAAACATCCGAGCACAGGTGTCCTTTTGTACCCACATTGAAGTCTCTTTTGGGTAGATTCCCAAAAGAGTAATTGCTGGGTCAAATGGTAGTTCCATTTTCATTAACTTGAGGGTCCTCCACACCGCTTTCCATAGTGGTTGGACTAGTTTACATTCCCACCAGCAGTGGAGTAGTGTTCCTTTCTCTCCACATCCTTGCCAGCAATTCTTGTTGCCTGTTCTTTGGATGTGGGCCATTCTTACTGGTGTAAGGTTGTATCTCATTGTGGTTTTAATTTGCATTTCCCTTATTACTAATGACGTTGAGCATTTTAGAAGAATCTTAATGTATACAACAAAGTAAAAATATATATATATGTGTGTGTGTGTATGTGTGTGTAATCAATTAAAAAAAGTTAAAGCCAAAGCAATTTCCACACAGTGGGAATAACCAATAGTAAAAAGCCTTGTTGAAAAATGTGGTCCTGACATGTCTTGGTAGAATATAAATAAATGTGCATTCAACTTTGCTCCTCAGAACAGACATCTGTCCTGCAGCTTTGGAAACCTAGGAACATGCATTTTTTTTCTCTTCCTTCCTTCCTTCCTTCCTTCCTTCCTTCCTTCCTTCCTTCCTTCCTTCCTTCCTTCCTTCCTTCCTTCCTTCCTTCCTTTCTTTCTTTCTTTCTTTCTTTCTTTTTCTTTTAAGAGACTAGGTCTTGCTATGTCGCCTGGTGTAGTAGGGGTAGTCCCAAATCCACGGACTCAAGTGATCATTAGCATCAGCCTCCCAAGGCTGGTATTACAGGTACACGCCCAACTATTTTTTGAGACTGGGTCTCTCTATGCTGCCCAGGGTAGTCTCGAACCCAGGGACTCAAGCGATTCCCAGCCTCTACCTCCCAGCACTGGAATTAAAGGTGCACGCCACTGCGCCCAGCTAGATCCATGCATTTCTCTCCACTGGGCTCTGGCCACACTAAAATCTGTGGCACCTATGTAATATCATCCTACCCACATCACTGGCCCATCTTAATTTCTAATTCATATTCTGTGCCTCTAAAGCCAGAAAATATTCATCAACTTCTGTAGATTAAGCCAACTGTAAACTGGTTTTTCAATAGTGGTAAATGCACATAACATAAAATGTGCTCTGTGAACCACTTTTAAGTGCACAGTTCAATAGTGCTAAGTACATTCCCATTGTGTAACCCTTCTCCAGAACTCTTCTCATCTTACAGCACTGAAACTCTACCCACATTAAATAACCCCCACCCCCTCACCTCTCAGCCCCCTAGCAACCACCATTCTATTCCCCTGTCTCTATGAATGTGACTATCCTGAGTACTGCATACAAATGGAATTGTACAGTGCTTATCTTTTTGGGCAAACAAAAATTTTAACCATGAGTGTCAAACTAAGCTCACAGCCAGAAAGCAGATCTAAAAATTGAAATTTATGGGTTAAGTATGTAAATCAAACGCAAACAGACACACAGACTTGCAGAGCACACACTTCTTACAGAGCTGAGCTTGGGACAAAGTCCATCCGTGGGGGCCTGTTTTGTAAAACTGCTGCTCCAGGTGTTTCACCTGGATGCACAGAAAAGAAAGGTGTGCTTGTGGCAACTGGGAAGGGTCAAGGCCTTTCAAGTTATACAAGAACGGACCTGTCAAGAGTTCTCAGGATGCAACCTGGAGCTGAAATCCAACATGAAACCAATTGCAAAGGGGAATGGCAGCACTTCGAAGATCAAATCCAGGGCCAGGTGTGCAGAGGCCCCAGGGCTTGGGGCTCAGACCTGGGAATTTTACAAAAGAGGCGCCTGGTTCTGCAGGTTTAGCTTTGAGGATTTGTTCCTATGCCTCCCAATGTTATCTGTGCCTCCCTTGCCAACTTGGCCCAGGGTCAAGGTAGGCTGAATCTAGGAGGAACCAAGGAGCAGGTGCCCTGAGGACTACCATAGGAAGCCCATGAAGAACAACTTCTGTCTCCTCACTATAAGCCACAGTGTTCTTGTTGGACACAATTTGGAAACTTTGCTCTGGTTTGTGAAACACTGCTTGCTGCCCTGCTGGTGGCAGCTCACACTGGCCATTTGGGTGATCTACCTGCAGGGATGCAGTACAGTCAGGAACCAGTGGCTTCTCTTTTCCCCCTGAGATGGAGAAGCTGCTGGTATATAGATGGGGACAGCCCTAACTGGGGGTTCGAAACTGTGATTCTTCCCCTCTCTTTAGGTTTGTTGCTGTGCTATTTATCTAGATAAATTTTTCTTATTACACCTCAAAAGATTGCAATGAACTGACTGTCTCTATGGAACCCCCCACACGTTCCCACTGGTACACTGCCTTCCTAAGGACTTGTTCTGGGGAGGTCCTCTGTCCCCAGCCTGCAAGTGGCCTGAGGCCTCTGGTCTCTCAGATCACCTGGCTTAACGTTTTTAGGGTGAGTCCTCAGGTTCCATTTAATATTGCATGTGGCCACAAGGCATGGTGGCTCATGCCTGTAAACTTCAGCCTATGAAGCGGCGGGGGCTAGGGATCGTGATTCGAGTCCCACCTGGGGCATGTAGTGAGACCTAGTTCCAAAAAAATATCTGGGCGTGGTGGCGTGCGCCTGTAACCCCAGCTACCTGGGAAGCTGAGGCTGGGGATTGCTTGAGTCTGTGATAGTCCAGGCAAAAAGAGCCTGCAGTTCCATGGGTGAAAATAGTGAGACCAAGTCTCAAAAAAAATAAAATAATAATAATATTGCCTGTGGCTCAGTTTTTGGGGAGAAGGAACTTCCTCAGGATGCTGAGGTAGCAGTCATGGTAGATGGTAGTTTGTTGTTGTTGTTTTTGTTTGTTTGTTTGTTTGTTTTGTTTTGTTTTGTTTTGTTTTTTAGGAAGTAGGTCTTGCTATGTTGTCCAGGACAGTCTTGAAACTACAGACGCAAGCAATCCCTGGCCTCAGCCTCCCAGCCTGGGATTACAGGCATGCACCACCTCGCCCGGCACTAGTCATGGTAGTTTGGGCTGGGCAGAGATGTGGGCAAGTGGATGAGTGACATGGAGCCAGCCCATGCCCACATGCCTCTTCCCCCCTCCCAGTAAATTCAGTGGCCCTCTCTCATCATAATCCCCCCCTCCCCCATATGGGCTGGAGAGAAGTTAATGTCAGAAAGCTAAAGTCTAGGCTAAGGTCCTCTCCCCTCCTCCCTGTTCCTCCTCTTCTCCCCTCTTCTTTCCCCTCTCCCACCCATTCCTACCTCCTCTCCTCTTCCTCTCTCCCTTTCCTTTCCCTCTCTGAATTTGGCATTTTCTTGAAAATCAAACACATGTTTGCTCTAAATCCAACAATTCCATTTCCAATGCTGTACTCAAGAGAAGTAAAAATATGTTCATACACACAGATTTATGTGAAGATTCATAGCAGCTTTATCCATAATAACCCCAAATGGGAGCCAATCCTGACCCTCACCATGGGTGACTAAATGGTGGCACAGCTGTAGGAAGGAATGCCGCTCAACATTCCATCAACAGATGAGATGAGATGAATGGCTAACACATTAGACTGCACAAATCAGTCTCCAAACCATTGGGCTATGTGAGTGAAATCAATCTGACACCAAAAACTACATGCTGGTTGGCTCTGTTTATGTAAATATTTGCAACAGTAAACAAGTGACAGTCATGGGGGATTGGCAGAGCCTCTAGTAGGGGTTAGGGGAGGTGAATGAAGGCCAATATGCACAGGGGAACTTTTTAGAGTGCTAGAAATTTTCTAGGCCAGGCATGATGGCGCGTGCCTATAAATGGCAGCCTAGGAAGTCACAGCTGGGACCAGGGACTGCGGTTCGAGTCCCGCCAGGGGCACGTAGCGAGACCTAGTTCCAAAAAAATAGCTGGGGATCCCAGCTACCTGAAAAGCTGAGACTGGGGATCGCTTGAGTCCCATGGTACCCCAGGCAACATGAGCCTGCGGTTCCATGGGCAAAAGTTGTGAGACCTAGTCTCAAAAAAAAAAAAAAATTTCTAAATCATGATTGTGGTGGGGTCAACATAGGTTAATATATTTGTCAAAACTCATTTAACTAAGCATACAAAAATGAATCATTTTATTCTGTGTAAATAAAATACTTGAATAAAGGTTTTGTTGTTTGTTTTGTTTTTTAAGCAGCTTAGTCCAGCTTCCCTGAGTGGGTGGCACAATATTGCCTGGAAATGGAGGCTGGAATGACAGGCATCCTGACCAACGTGTCTGGCACAAAGTGCTTAGGTGGCACAGAAGGGCCATTGTGATCTGACCGCAAAGTGTCTCTTCAGCCCGCCCGCACCTGGCCCTGAGCCCCCACAACTCATGTGATTGGTCATGGCCTGTGTGGGCTGTGTGTTCGGTCTCTTCCGGGTCTATGACTTGCTCTACTCTTTGCCTTCATTGTTCCCCTCTCTCCTGCTTCCTTGCTAGGAAAGTTCCATGCATCCTTCAAAGTCAGACTCAGGTATCTATTTCCCACTCCTGAGCTCCATTACTGAGCCCCATCACTCTAGTTATACTGTTTCATAGCCTGTTTACTATGCTATCTTCCCACCAGTCTGCAAATGCCTTGCTGTCAAGGATGTGCCATCTTTCTGCACCCCCAAACCTAACATATTTCCTAAAACATGACTAGGAAACTTTCCTTGAAATACCTCATACACAATATGGTAGGCTTAAATAAATTTGTTAAAAACATTCTCTCAGTCTCCTTAAGAAATAAATAGGTGTTATTCTTCCTGGTGTGTAGATGATAAAAATGCAGCCCAGAGAGTTTAGGCAAATGAGGCTGAAGGTCTCACAGGCAAGATGTGGCAGAGTAGGTTCAAGGTCTCCATGCCTCACACCTGCATCCACTTAGTCAAAAAGCACAAATGCCTAGTATGAGCTAGGCGGGTCCTAGACTCAGAGAAGAGGGAATGACTTTCAGAGGCTACCTTCAGGGAGCTTAGGAAGGAAAGAGTCTCATTAAAGTGAGAAACCTACATTGAATGGAAACATGAATGAAGGAATGAATGCAAGTTGCCTTTCCTTCCTCTTTGCTCTCTCCACTAGCATGCATCAGTATGGGTAGCTTATGCCCATCATTCCCCAACCCTCCTTCCTGCCCATTCCCTGTCCATAGGAGGGGAGATTATTCTGTGAAACTGTAGGGGAGCAAGAATCTGCAATCCAAAAATAGCTCTATTTGAAAAAAGTTGACTTCATAGGAGAGGCTCTGCAGACTTGGGGAAGTTGCTTTTTAAAAGGATATTTACCCTAACTTCAGAAAGGCTTGTTCTGCAAAGAATTACTCTCCTTACCTCTTTTCACTGGAGGAGGCGGAATTTAATCTTCACACTTTTGTTAACTGTGTCCATCAAACTGTTCTTCTCAAACTGATCTTCCCTTTCTCCCCACCCACCCTAAAGTCCTCTATCTTAGCTAAACTGAGCCTGCGTGAATGAATTAGTCGAGCTGGGTCTCTCCCTTGGAACACAGGAGGTATATGTGGGTTTTTTTTGGTTTGTTTGTTTGTTTTTGAGATTAGATCTCTCTATGTTGCCCAGTGTACCACAGACTCAAGTTGCCCGGGGTACCATGGACTCAAGCGATTCCCCAGTCTCAGCCTCCCAGGTAGCTGGGATTACAAGCACCTGCCATGGTGCCTGGCTGCTTTTTCGAGACCAGATCTCACTATGTTGCCCAGGGTAGTCTCGAACCTACGAACTCAAGCAATCCCAAACCTCTTGCCTCCCAGTGCTTGGACAACAGGTGCGCTCCACCACACCCAGCAGGTATATGTGTGTTTTACTAAACGTGTCTGATTTTTTTCTCTCATCACTCTGTCAAATCAGCTTTGATTTGGTTATTTGCCAGCCAAGAAGAACACAGAGCAGTCCTGGATGGTTTCCTTTGAACCTAGCAGAAATTTAGCATTCCCCCATCGCAAAGGAAGCCAGTATAGACCTTGGGGATTAGTTTGGCCAATAGATTCATAATTCTTTGGTGTGTTTATAGTAACAGCTGTGCTTTCTACTTTGTTACTAAAATCTGTTTGGTTTTATTAACTAGGTTTATGCTGATACTGCTGCCATTTTTGCTAGAATTTGAATTTGGAGCATGTGGCCACCATATGTATAAGGAGTCAAACATCAGGTTTCCTGTCACTTTATAAATTTAATGGCTCAACCTGTGCCTAGAAGAGTGTGTGGAGTGTAAATGTTCAGATATTTGTTGTTAGATATAT
The DNA here is from genome assembly GCA_004024945.1 of Uropsilus gracilis. Lineage (NCBI taxonomy): Eukaryota > Metazoa > Chordata > Mammalia > Eulipotyphla > Talpidae > Uropsilus > Uropsilus gracilis. The sequence goes on along the minus strand of PVHY01024867.1, from coordinate 1,907 downwards.
TTTATCTGTTTTGTTTTCTGAAACTATACATATCCTAGTCATATTTTCAAAAAAATCATCTGCGCTATGTCAGGAAATAGCTCAAAGAGTATGTCTCCCATCCAAGTACTAACCAGGCCCGACTCAAAGAGTATGTCTCAAAAAAAAATTTTTTTTTTGGAGACTAGGTTTCACTATTTTTGCCCATGGAACCGCAGGCTCTCATTGCCCGGGGTACCACAGATCCAAGCCATCTCCAGCCTCAGCTTCTCAGGTAGCTGGGATTGCAGGCCTGCGCCACCACACCCAACTATTTTTTGGGGACTAGATTTTGCTACACTACCCCAAGTGGGACTCAAACCGTGATCCCTGGTCCCTGCTATGGCTTCCTAGGCCGCCACTTACAGGCATGCAACACCATGCCCAGCTTACTATTCTAGTTATTGATTTGGATTCAGTTATACTAGTATGGTGGCTTTGAGAATTTATACAATGATTCATAACTCTTCTAGTTCTTGACATTACGCATGGCACACAAGCAACAGAAGTGCAAAAGGGGATGGAACCAAATTCCAGTATCTTTTCCAGGGAAAACAAGGGGTACCCTTCATCTTCCCTGTACCCTTCATCTTCTGTAAACCAGCAAGTCAGACAATAAAACAAAATGAAAATATGCACACAAAAATATTCATAACAGCATTATATTAAAAAAATAGACACAACACCAATGTTCATTATCCTTTAACATTCATTCAAATGTCATCCCCTTCGTGAAAAATGTCCTGCATCATCTCCAGCCAGTTCATCCCATGTCATGAGGTTTACTTGAGTGTTATCTTATATATGACTCACATGGCATACCAGCCTAGATGAAGTGACTACATACCCTGCAGTAGTTGAGAAGTCAAGCTTGGATACAGGCCGACTCAGATTATAATCTAGATTTTGCCATCTGTTATCCTTGGCCAAGTTCCTTAACCTTTCTTGGTCTTTTTATCATATGGGAGATTCTAAGCACCTGCCACTCGGAGTTGTTGTCAGCATGCAGTGAGATCATCTTTTTCAATGTTAAGCACGGAGTAGAGCATCAGAGCTCAATAAATATTAGTCATTAGTATGTATTTCTGAAAGATGCAGATAGTCTCTCAGACTTTCCAGAATTTTTTCTTGTTGCTCACTAATGCCTCTCACCTTCCCCCACTGTTCTTGTTCTAACTTGAATTTATTAGGGAACTTAACAGCAGCTTGAGGAATCTAAGGACCCAGATCAAACCTGGAGTCTGGCCAGCCCCCTCCCTAGGTTCCAGGGGAAAGAAACTTAACAAAAACACATTGCCATTGATGGGAGAACACTTAAAAGTACTGGACACATTAATGGTGGGCTGATTTCACATGTGAACAGTACCATTATTATAGGCTTCTTTTCCATGCCTATAATTCATTGTTCATAAATTCCCTTTATTCTTAGGTGAAAACTTTCCCAAGTTTATCTACCTTAATTATCATAAACACCAGGTTTTGAAGGGGGTTAAAAAGGTTGCTATGATCACCAGAAAAAGGAAAAAGACTTGGTGAATATTAAGATAAAGAATCAAGAAATTGGATGTTAAGTTGATATTAAAAACAAGAGAAAAAGGAAGAAATGGGATATTTGTCTTTTGTATTCAAACTCAATTTTCTTTCTCTTGACTTTATGAATGAAATTCATGTTATATGTTTCATCTGGAAATAACTCCTTGATTCAATTCTTTCACTCAGATTTCTGAGTACTGTATACAACATTCTTACAGAGATATAGTCTGAAAGGACATATTACTTATATTACTAGTCATTTTACTTGTTGTGTCACCTGATCAATCAGATATGGTAGTAAGTCACCTTTATATAATAATAATGGTTCATCTATATAAAGTATTTTTCAAATCTTA
>PVHY01024866.1:0-19116 GCA_004024945.1 Uropsilus gracilis | reverse complement strand
ACAAGTTAAACTCAGCAAAACAAACTCCAACACGGAGTTCAAATCTGCAAACTCCTTAACTGCATTCAGCACACATGCTGCCAGTCTGGGTCAGCCGAGGGTTGCAGGCCCTCGGTGGCCACATGGCCAAGCTCACATGGCTCACATCTTTACAAGATGGCTAATTCCCATCTCTCCTCTCTATCCTCTCTCCATATTAAAATCCCAATCAAATTAAATCAAATCCTTCTCTTTGTTTACACACCCTTTATATACCCTGATTTCCCGCCTTCCAGGAAATCTGTTACACTTCTTTCTTCCCCCTGCATCCCCCTAAAGAAAAATTCCAGCTAAGGTCATTCTCCCATTTTAACATTACCTGTCCTTAAAACCTGCAATCTTAAACAGAAAACAGTGGGAAAAGGGGGGCACACCCTATCAGGATTACAGGCGCGCATCACCATGCCCAGCTATTTTTTGGGACTAGGTCTCGCTACAGGCCCCAGGTAGGACTCGAACCACGATCCCTAGCCCCAGCCGCTTCATAGGCTGAAGCTTACACGCACGAGCCAGTGTGCCCCGCCAAGAACTGAGGTACTTCTAATCCCTAAAACCAGGAAACCCTAAACCCAACAATAGTATCACTATAAATATAATTCATTTAAAGTTTTCCTACTTTTTTCACTGGGCCATTGCTCCTGTGTGTCTTGTTATCATCATGTTTTCTTTTATTATTATTATTATTATTATTATTAGTTTAATTTGTTCTTTAGGTTACAACCTCTGTAAGTGTTCTTTCTTTTTCCCCCTTCCCTCCTCCCTCCGGTGCCCCTTCCATTCTCTCACACCCCACTCTTTGTTGTTTATTAGCTGTGCTGAGTCCATTAGTATCTTTCCTATGCTAGTGTCTTTTCACTGGGTGAAGGACTGTGTTGTCCGATCCAGGCGAACCTTGCTGTAAGGTTTTCAGTCTTAAGTTTGCGTTGGGTGGCCAGGTTATATTCCTTTGTGATCTGTCCATGTTTTCTTGCTGCAGGCCGTCTTCTCCAATCCCATCTCCATTGCTTTGCTGCTTTTCCTTATGGCTGTGATGTCAGATTTAGGGAGTCTCGCCCCCAGTCAGTGTTGGTCAAGCAGTTTCTCTGTGAATACCGGAGTGTGCGAATGGCCTTTGAAGATCATCTCCTCTGCATCAGTTTGCAGCTTTGACGTGGGGCCGATTACCCCATCTTTGGTCGTCCTCTCCTCTCCCATAGTAAGGGGAGGGTGTGTTGCTCTTCTCGAAGGCATCTCCATAATGAAGTCCTGGGTCTTCTTGGCCCAGCGAGCGCCCAAGTGCGCATGGTGACATAGTGTCTCTACAGTTGGTTCTCCTGTGTCGCACGCACTGGTTCTCTTGGTTGTCCATCTGCTGCGTCCAGCTCAGGTCTGTGGGCTGGACTTTTGCATGGTCCCTCACCCGTTCTATGTTGGGGTTGCGCATATTCTTGGTCCTCTGAAGTTTAGCTGGAGTAAGAGAGACATTGAAGGGCTTCCTGCCCCGCCCCCACCCCCACCCGCGCACCGGAACCGTAGGGGCGGCCCGATCAGCCTGCCCTGCACCTTCCCAGGCTCCCTCTGGGTTAGGGACTGGGGACAACATGGCACTGACGAGTCGAGCTGCAAGTGGCTGCCCGGTGCTGCAACCACTCGCTGGTGGGTGAGGGCTGTTCCCCCCATCCCATCCTCCCTCCTGGGTCCATCCAGATGGGGGAACTCACCTGAGAAGCCTGACCTCCCTTGCTCCCCTCTGACAAGGAGTCTGGGGGCCAGGGACCCGGGCTTGCAAGCAGCCCACTTGTCATCATGTCTTCTTCAGATGTTTCTGGTTTTGTTCTGCTGCAATATGTGGAAGTACATGGGAGGAGTGACCACTTTCATTCTTGCCAGACTCCTCTCTATGATTTCATTTAAATTAATGTCCCAAATAAGCAAAGCTATAGACACAAAGTTGATTAGTAGTTGCAAGGGATTGAATAATGGGAGAACAAGGAGTAACTGCTGATGAAAACAGAGTTGGAAGGGGAGGGAATGATAAAAATAATTTTAAATTAGTTTATGATATAGCACAACTTTTAAAATATACTAACAAATGCTGATTGTACATTTCAAAGATATAAATCTTATAGCATTTTAATCATATGTCAGGATTAAAAACAGGAAAATTCAGAGAGACAGGCTCAGGTGTGCTGATAAAAGGATCACTGGTGTGTTGCAGTGTGTGGGTGGGGAAATTAGGGAAACCAGCAGGGAGCTACATTCCAGATGGATCTTCAATGTGAGAGATCTAGTGAATAGATATGACCCACTTTCCTTATAAATAAGAGGTCAGTAACCTAAAAATTAGTTTGGTTGAAACACTTTACATTTCTTTGTAAACTAGTCTTCCAAAGTATAGTAAACATCTTTTGGTTATGAATAGGTTTATTAGAGTATATTTGTGCCTGGTTGGGGAAAGGTTCAGTCTTCACACTCTTTCCCTGCCATCCTCCTTCCTCCCTAATAGAAGGAGGTACATAAGGGTGCTGGCAACTCCACTATGAAAGACCAAATGATGGAACCTATTCCTAGAGCAATATGGAGGTACCGACTTCAAAAATGCTTGCACACTGTAACAGAGGGTGTATGTTGATGTTAGATTATGGAAAGAAATTATTTCTTTGTTTTTTACTTGGTCAGATATGATAATGTTATTGTAATAACATTCTAAAATACTTTTAATGCCTTCCAGAACATTTAGGGATAAAATGTGTCTGGATCATGCTGGAAAGTACTTTAACTAAAGAGAGAGTGAGAGAGAGAACAGATATGATAAAACTTTAATAATTTAAAAGTTTACCTTATGAATATAGGGTTTCCATCTTATACCTTCTCATTTCAAAGTTTTCCATTAAGAAAGCAGTGTGGAAATGCACAGTTTTTTCTCCATTTAACTTCAAATTATTTTGTTCTCCTTGAACAGAAATAAAGAATATTATGACCTCATCGGTTTATAAAGGAAATAGAATACTGAGAGTTTTTTTTTTTAAATAATAGATAGAATAGATTATGAAGATGAACACAGCATAAGTCCATAGCCCAAAATGCCCCAACTCTGCCTCATGGCCAGGGCACCGGCTTGATTGGTAACCAGACATGAGTAATTATGCACTGCTGGATTATCTACTCTAATCAAATCTTGGGATTTGGGACTCTCAGCAGGGGACTGACAGTCTTAGAGATTGCCACGTCACCCTTTAAAGGCACACTGTATTACTTGTCCTATTTCTAGGAAAAAAGTGTTATTGGAATTTTGATAGAGACAGCGTTGAATCTGCTTTTGGTCATTTTTGGCATGGTAAAATGGTAAAAATACCATTTTTACGATGCTAATTCTTCCAATTCACGAATGTAGTATCTTTCCATTTCATTGTCTTCTATTTCTTTCACAGTTGTAACTATCATTGTTTTCTTAATTTCTCTTTCTTCTTATTCATTGTATGTACATAGAAACAACAGATTTTTGTACAGTGATTTTGGGTCCTTCCACTACATAGTACTAATGCATTGTTTCTCACAATTTTAGCAGTCTTTAACATTTCTATGTCACTTGCCAAAATGAGAGTGTACTTTTTTCCAACGTGGATGCCTTTTCTATTCTTTTTCTTGCTAGGAAGAAAAGTTCTGGCTCGAAGTTCCAATGTGATATTCAGTAAAAGTGGTAAAAATGAACATCTTTGTCTTGTCTCTGATTTAAAGGAAAAGCTTTCAGTTTTTCACCATTGAATATGATGTTAACTGTATGGGGGCCACAAATAGTGAAAGCAATCCTGAGAAGGGATGAAAAGCAGAAGCGAAAATATCATAATCCCTGTCTTCAAATTATTCTGTAAAGCACACCATTTACAATAGCCAGGATATGGAAGCAACTCAAATGCCCCAAAACAGATGAATGGATCAGAAAGTTGTGGTATATGTACACAGTGGACTATCAAAAAAGACAAATTTGATGCATTCATGATAACATGGATGGACCTAGAAGGAATCATGTTAGTGGAAATAAGCCAGAAAGATAAAGAGAAATATTGGATGGTCTCACCTATATGCAGGATATAGGGAAAAGAAGCAAAAGGGCAAGGAAAATTTAAAACTGTCAGCAGAACTGAAGCATAGTGCAAGAGAGAGAGAGATAAAGTGAGAGATTAAGATGATGGATCATGGATGACAAGGTGCTGGGAAAACCTTGGGGTAGACAATGATGTAAAATATATATGTGCAATACATTTTTAAAAATTAATAAAAAAATTATTCTGCAAAGTAGTAGAAATCAAAACAGCAGGGTATTGAAAAAAATAAGAGTATATATCAATGAAACAGAATAGAGAGCCCAGAAATAAACCCACACATTTATTGACAGTTAATTTATGAGAAAAGAACCTATAATATACATTGGAAACTGGAAAATAAAAAACGGTGATGGGAATGCTGGACAGTCACATGTAGAAGAGTGAAACTAGACTATTATCTAACACCATACATTACAAAATTAGTTCAAAAAGAACGTAAGACTTGATAAGCTCATTGCCATTAGCCTTCGAAATGTCTTTGGGGAATTAAATGAGACTATCAACTAGAAGTTCTGCACAATGAAAGAAAACATCATATAAAAAAACAAACTTCTGGATGAGAGAAGATATTTGTAAACCATATATCAAAGGTGTTAATATTCAAATAAATAAATTCATACAACTCATAAACACAAAAACCTGATTGAAAAATGGGCAGAGTATCTGAGCACATGCTTTTTTTTTTAAATGAAGTTTATTTATTTATTTATTTATTTATTTATTTATTTATTTATTTATTTATTTATTTATTTAGAGACTAGGTCTTCCTATTTTTGCCTGTGGAACCGCAGGCTCTCGTTGCCCGGGGTACCACAGACTCAAGCAATCCCCAGCCTCAGCCTCCCAGGTAGCTGGGATTACAGGTGCGCGCCACCACACCCAACTATTTTTTTGGAACTAGGTCTCACTATGGGCCCCAGGCGGGACTTGAACCACGATCCCTAGCCCCGGCCACTTCATAGGCTGAAGCTTACAAGCATGAACCACCGTGCCCAGTCATCTGAGCACATGCTTTTACAAAGAGGATATACAGATGAATCACAGGCACCTGATAAGATATTGAGCATCTTTAATTGTTAAGGACATGAAAAATCAAAATAAAAATGAGAGATCATCTAATACCAGTAGAATGGTTGTTATCCAAAAGACAAGAAACAGCAAGGGCTGGAGAGGATGTGGAGAGAAGGGAACCCTTGTACACTGTTGGACAGAATGTAAATTAATATAGCCATTATAGAAAACTATACAAAGATGCCTTCAAAAAATTAAAAAATGAAACTACCAACTTATCCAGGAATTTCACTCCTAGGTGTTTACCTGAGGAACACTGTCCTGACTCCAAAAGGCTCCACCACCTGGTGATTGTTAGATTGCAGATTAACACCATACCAGGTTCAGTAAAACAGAGCAGGAATTTTGTGCTTGTCAAGCAACAGAGAAGGGAAAACTGGTGTTTCAAAACCCATTCTTGCTTAGGGTTGGGAGGGGCAGCTGGGATTTTTTTGCCAAAATGGGGCAGGACCCTTTACATACTTACCCCTATGCAGACTCAAAACAAACCTGCTCTCATGTTCAATGAGCACTGCTCACAGCAATCAAGATAAGAAACCACCTCCAGTGTCCAATCAATAGGTAAGTATCAATAGGTGATAAAGAAACAGTGTACAGACTTGAAAAACCACTTGGCTTTTTTTTAAAAGATGATATGGACAAATCTTGAGGGGTTATGGTAAGAGAACTAAGCCAGAAAGAGAAAGACAGATGCCATATATTTTCACTCATATAAAGAAATAAAATAGGCCGGACACGGTGGCTCGTGCTTGTAAGCTTCAGCCTATGAAGCGGCCGGGGCTAGGGATCGTGGTTCGAGTCCCGCTTGGGGCCGGTAGCGAGACCTAGTTCCAAAAAAATATAGCTGGGCGTGGTGGCGCATGCCTGTCATCCCAGATACCTGGGAAGCTGAGGCTGGGGATTGCTGGAGTCTGTGGTACCTCGGGCAACAACAGCCTGCGGTTCCATGGGCAAAAATAGCAAGACCTAGTCTCAAAAAAAAAAAAAAGAAAGAAAGAAAGAAAAGAAAAAGAAATAAAATAAATAAAACAGGAACAAGCCCTTAGATTTTGACCAAAAAAAAGTGGTTACCAGGAGGTTGGGGGAAGGGAAGAGGAACAGGTAAAGGGAATTGACTGGGTGGTACTGGATGATAACTAGACCTTTGGTGGTGGATTTGGTATAGTACGTACATTGGTTGAGGTCTAAAACTATGCTCCTGAAACTTAAATAGTTTTGGAAACGATGCTACTTAAATGAAACAAATTAAGTCCCCAAAAAATAAGTCTCAAAAGTCACCCCCCCACCCCCGCATGCAGCTGGACAGTGGGGCTCAGATAGCATAAGGCAGCCTCTGAGATAAGCATGCAGTTCTGCAAGTACAGTGCCCTGTTCTTCCTCCTCTTCTCTTAGCTGTCCTGAGTGCTCTTCTTCCTCCCCTGCTCTCCTCTCCCCTGGACTTCTCAGCCTCAGACAATGATGCAAGAAACTTTCTAAAAATAAATATATATATATTAACCAAAAAAAAAAAAAAGTCAGTCTGAAAAGGCTACATAATGTGTGATTCTAACCATCTGACATTTTGAAAAAGGCAAACATATGGAGTTGAAACCAGGAAAATGGGTGTGGTGGGGGGGTGGAGTGTAGGAAGGGATGAGCTAGTGGGTGGGTCCTCACTAGAGCACACTGCTCAAGAACAGACACAGAGAGAGACAACATAACAGGGCTTTGTCTTCAGTCTGTTGACTCCCAGATAGTGTCCGAGCCCAGGCCAAACTCCACGCGTGGAAGATGACTGCTGTCCGCTGAGTAGGAGCAGAGAGAGCAAGCAGGGAAGGCCAGTCACGTGTAGAAGGTGGCAACCTTCCATTTGAGAAGAGCCTGGAGCAGCCACATATGTGGAGAAAGAAGGGGCAGCCCCTGATTAGAAGCCTCACGCTCAGGGGCTAGACTCAGGAAGCTACCCATAGGCAGTCAGAAGCAGCCTAAGAACCAGACACCTGTTGAAGAGGAAAGAGAGGCGGGTCTGAATGGATGCACCTAAGGACAAGCTGACACAGTTCACCAAGACAGTGAGGTCATCTGTACCCTGGCTTTTAAGGACTTCAGGATCACTGGCTCCTTGTTCCCAGTTGGCCTCTGCCAGACAGTGGGGTGTGGAGGCTTGAAAGCTCTGCTTTGCACCTCTGAGTGCCACCTATTGCCTCTGAGATTGTTAGTCCCAGTCTTCTTCCTCTGGTTTGCAGGGTGGGGCCAGGCTACTGGGTCACAGGCCTACCCACTGCACCTATCCCGTACAGCCACAGGGGCCAAAGTCCTTGCACACTTGACCCTTGAGAGGGGAAAGCGCACTTAATGGCTTCCTGTTCTTAGACTAGCAGCCCTGGCTCCAAACTGCTGTTCTGGTGGTACTCAATCATGATCTGACTCTACCCCCAGGCTGGCTGTGCAACCAATGGTTTAGTGCTCGGTATGTTGCCACAGAGCATTCTGGGGACCTGCTACAGACAGGTGACTCTAGCTGCAGCATGGCCCAAAGTCATCTAAAAGGCAGGCAGCATTAGAGAAAGCCAGAAGCCCTGGAGCAGGGCAGTCACAAACTGGGACAGTGGCTGTCTTAGCCTAACTGGACTGGTCTGAAGGTCATCCCAGACATCTAGCCATTGGCACAGCCCAGAATCACCACGTCTTTGGCCTCTAGGAGCTCAAGCTACTCCTGGAGGGAGCCTAAGTGGGGCCCTGGCCTGGTCCTGACTGTCTAGTCTCAGGTGGGAGGGAGAAGAGGCAAGCTAGACTGAGAGTCTTACTCGGTGCCTGCTGAGCTGGTGGGTAGCCTCTCAGGCACTACCGTAGGCAGAGGCTGAGGTTGTCCCTCCTTAGAGTGAAAAGATCAAGAGTTGGGAGGGAGAGAGAGAGATGAAGGAGCGAGGCACAGAGGATTTTTAAGGCAGTGAAAACACTCTGTATGGCACTACAGTGTTACATGTCATTACAGAATGCTTAACACCAAGACTGAACCCTAATGTAAACTACAGACTGCAACTTATAGTGAGATGTCAAGGTACCTTCATCAGTTGAAAATAATGTGCCATGCTGGGACGGGGACATTGCTCAGAGTGGAGAAGTCTGGGGGGGGGGGGGGGGCAGAGAGTATATTGGGGAATCTCTTCTTTCTGCTCAAATTTGCTGTGACCCTAAAACTGCTCTTTTTAGAATCTACTAAAGTCTAGTAAGCATTTTTTGTAGAAGAGTTAATGTGAGACTTAGAGAGGCTGGATCTCCACCAGCAGCTGGCTGCAGTAGGCCTGGGAATACTGTGAATTGGCTCCATGTGGGCTCAGGATCCCCTTCACATCGTTCTATAGGAGCTGATCTTGTCACCTGGAACATTCATTTGCCTTTTAGTCTGGAACCTCCAGACCTTGCACCTCGGTGTTTGCTGCAGTGTTGGTTGGGGGAGGGAGATCACCTAATTTATACCAGTGCTTTGTTTTCTTTTATGCTTTCTTTTATGCACTGGGTATTCCTGGTGCCCTAACAAGGTAAGCCTCTTCTAGGCATAAAACAGCCTGTTTGGGCTGGAGTTCATGAGGTGGAGGGCACAGGGCTTTGCAGCCATTTCTGGAATCTGGGGGAGCCCTGGTTTTCGAGGAAGGAGGCCAGTGCTGTCTGCACACAGGGACTGTCTACACATAGGCTGCTTGGCTCCACAGCAGCTGCACGTTCCTCTGCTTCGTGGAAATCCCTCTCTTTCAGCCATACATTGTGTTTGACTCGCTATGTTTTTCTTGGCTTTAATGAACAGGATTAGTTGCACTCTTTGTAATTTTTGGAATTGAAGGTATTTTTAACAAATGCAGTCAGTATCGTGGGAACATCCTGAAGTAGGTGGCGTGTCTGTAGTCTAGAGTCAACCTTGTCCCACCTCCAGGCTTCCTCCCTGTAGAGTGGAAGTTACTTGATGGGATTTCTATTTTTGTTCATTTAGGTTTCAAATTAATGTGACTAGAACTGAGGAAATTGGCATTCCCCGACGGTTATGTCGCCTTCTTTCTCCTGTCCCAATCCATGAAAGCCAAATGGGAGAGAAAAGAGCCCAACCAGAAGTCATGTTAAAGGTGGGGCAAGTAGAAGGGGCAGTCTGGTTGCTCCTACCAGCCAGACGAGGACTCCCCCATCCCCCCACACCAAACCCTCTCAGGAACAGTGGCAAAAGAAAACTATAACAACAAGCACTGAATTAAGAAAGTGTATTAAGGCCGGGCATGGTGGCTCGTGCCTGTAAGCTTCAGCCTATGAAGCGGCCGGGGCTAGGGATCGCGGTTCGAGTCCCGCCTGGGGCCCGTAGCGAGACCTAGTTCCAAAAAAATAGCTGGGCGTGGTGGTGCGCGCCTGTAATCCCAGCTACCTGGGAAGCTGAGGCTGGGGATTGCTTGAGTCCATGGTACCCCGGGCAACGAGAGCCTGCGGTTCCATGGGCAAAATAGCGAGACCTAGTCTCAAAAAAAAAAAAAAGTGTATTAAGAAAGTGCTTTGGTACATAACAAATGACCACAAATTCAGTGACTTAAACTGCACACATGTGTGACCTCACAGTTTCCATGGATCAGGAGCGTGACTGTGGCTTAGTTGGGGCCTCTGCTCAGGGTCTCCTTAGAGACTGCAATCAAGGTGTCAACCTGGGGTGAGATTTCATGCAAAGTTTCCACCAGGTGGGATCCTTCTCCAAGCTCATATACGTGATCAATGGCAAGACCCATTTCCTCATGGGCTCTTGGACCCAGGCCACCCTTGGTTCCTTGCCGCCCCAACATGCTTTGTCAAGGCAACTTGCTTCGTCTAAGGTAGTAAGAGGTAGTCTGAATCTTTTGTGACCTAATCACAGAATGACATCCTTAGTGTTACTGCATTCTGCTGGTTAGAAGTTACTCAATCACACCAGTCATGTATTCCAGTAGTGGCTCATGAGGCTACCTTAGATGCTGTGTGAGGCTGTGCCCATTGCTGATGTGCACATCTCGGATATGGTGCTGGCACAAGCTTTTCAAGCAGTGCTTTTGCTCTTAGCCCAGAGGAAGTCCTGGCTCAGGATCCTCTAGCAACCCTGTAACCACTCTGACTCTTAGAATATAGATAATGGCAACCACCATTGTTCAAATTCTCTCTCTTCCTTGTTCCTTCACTGTGAATTTAGTGATGGTTAAGAATGGAGCCAGGAGTAAACCAGCTATGCTGAGACATGAAAATCCAGTTGTTTCATATAACATTACACTGTTATATTGTTATAGGTAGAAAGTTCCTCCATAAGTCTGCAATTCATTTTTCTGTTGGATGACTCAAACCTGTATATTTTCCATATGGACAGCCCAATATCATGCACCAGTACAATCATTTTTCTGGTCATGTGAATGATGCTTTAGAGGATATCAAGCATGTACATCTTGGGTTCTCATGGATTCATTTTCTGAACTGGAATTTCTGGAACAAAATCATGAACATTTGAAAGTTTCTGGGCACATCACAAGTCATGTTCTAAAAAGGATGCACCCACAGGTAAGGGAAGAGTGCTCATACTTGTGTTGGAGCAACAAACTCCAAACCAGTCCATTGAGGTTACAACGGCTGCTGTCCCTCCCTGTTACGAGCATCCCTGCTCCTACTGACAGCTGTGCTCCTGTCCAACTGGGCCATAAAGGGCACACACCTGTTGTCTAAGCCATGGGAGGCAAGAGGCTTGGGAGTGCTGAGTTCTTGGGTTCGAGACCATCCTGGGCAACATAGTGGGACCTGGTCTCGCAAAAGCAGCTGGGCGCAGTGGCAGGAGCCTGTAATCCAGCTACCTGGGGGGCTGCAGCTGGGGATCACTTGAGTCCACGGTACCCCGGGCAACATAGCGAGACCTAGTCTCAAAAAAAAAAAAGAAGGTAGCAAACGGGCCACAAAGGCACTGCTGCTGCTGCTACAGGGCCCAGATCCCCTCTCCCACTAACTATGCTAGCTGTGTTGCTAGGTACCCACTGGCAGTCGATGAAAAAAGGTGAGTTTTTCTACTGCATCCTCTCTCTTTCTGAATGAGAGTTTCTGGAAACAAAAAACAAAGTGGAGTTGTTATGTTAACTTTAAAATGGGTTCTAGATGGGCTGGTCTCTCTCTTTTGTCTGGCTCCTACTTGTAGCTCTTAGCTTCTGTTCTGCAGGCAGATGGCATCTAGCCAGGTGAAGCCAACTCTCTTTTGCCCTCCAGCCTCAGGGACTGTCATGCTCTTCTTCACATGTGGCTGGCACCCTCTTGGTTTCTGGCCTCTGGCTTCAGCAGATGGCCAGTCTTCTCCATGCATAGCCAGCAATAGCCAGCTCCTACTTGCCCTTCACCCCCTACAAATGACCAGCCTTCTCTTATATGCAACCAACCTCTGCTTGCCCTCTGGTCACAGTTTGATGATCAGCTGTCCTCTTTAGGGCAAGTGTGGACTGACTAACTGGGTTATCCTCTTCTGCCTCAAGCTTGCCCTGATATACTTAGATATTTTAATTTTTTAAATAAACATTTTTATTGTGAAAAGGCAAAGTATCTCAGCACTGTTTAAACTTGCATATAAAGTGGTCATTTTACAAAATGGCATTATATAAAAGTAAAGAATATTAGTGAGAATGTAGAGAAATTGGAACTCATATTGCTGTAAAATGGTACAGATGCTACGGTAAAAACATGGTGTTTCCTCAAAAAAAAGTAAACTTAGAATTGCCATCTGACCCTGCATTTCAATGTCTCAATATATAGACAAAAGAATTGAAAGGTGAAATTCAAACAGATACTTGCATACCCATGTTCACAGCAGGACTATTCACTAATCAGAAAGTTGAGTGGATAAGCAAAACATGGCCTATCCATATAATGGGCTCTTATTAACCATAAAGGTAAGGGCATGCTAACCCAAGGATGGAACTTGAAACAAGTTCTATGCTAAGTGAAGCAAACCAATCACAAAAGAAAAAAATTCACATGCAATACCTATAGGGTCAAACTAACAGAGACAGAATAGAATGGTAGATACCAGAGGAGAGGGTATGGGGTTGGAGAGGGGGAGTTGCTCTTTGATGGAGATATAGTTTCTGTTTGGGAAGATGAAAAAGTTCTGGAGATGGAAGGTTGTGATGGCTATACTGTAGTGCTGATGTGTTTAATGTGACTGAGCTGTGCACTGACAAATGGCTCAGATGATAAATTGAATGTATTATGGTACCACATTTTTTTTAATTAGTGAAAAACATCTCTTCCAGTGTTTAATAGCTAATCTTATTTTTGTTGTTGTTGTTGTTTTCTCTTCATTTTCTGTAACCACTATGCCTGAAGGTAGCTATTTGGCTTTCTATCTGAGTAATCTTGGACTTTGCTTCTTCAGGTCACTTTTTTTAAAATCCCAGGATACAGGTGGGCACATGGCCAGAAACCCAGGAGAAAGTGGGCTTTCTCGAGTCTGGCCTCACAACCAGAGTTAGAGGCAGAGTGCCAAGCGACTCTTTTCTGAGAGCAACCCTGATGCCACCCCTCGCTGTATCCTCAAGAACCAGACCCCCAGCATGGTATTCTCATATCTACCTCCCTGTGCGCTAACAGTTCTGAGACCACATGGGCAGCAAATATCTAAGACAGCAATCCCACATCTGCAACAAAACCTTGGGGAGAGTTTCTCAGAAGGACTTACACTTGTTCCACACCCATCTCCACCCCCAGTACCTGCACTAGACCAGAGATCTCAGCACACAGGAGTCACACAGAACCCTGACCACTACCAGTCAAGTTCTAGTTAGATTTTGCCACCAGGGGGCAGTGTGGTCTAGGAGGCTGCTCTCCCTGATCTTCTGCCCTCCTGATAGCTGTAGTCCCAAAGTCTTGGTAGTTCCGGCCTAAAAGTGGCTCTTCATTGTCCTGGGACAGTTCAGGTGTCTCCTGACAGAGAAGCAGGCAGCGTGAATTGAAGTACAATTCCCAAGCCCATCCTCACAGCTTTGCAGACAGGGCTGTATCAGAGGCATAGAGGGAAGAGCATCTAAAAAATACAAAGACTTCTGCTTTTAGAAAAATCTGGTCTAACTAGGTTCCCCTGTTCCTCTAGCCATGTACAACTAAAAACCCTGGGCATCATTTGTATAACAAACACAAATCTCTAAAAGGTGGGAAAAAGCTACTTCACAGTACGTGGATGATGGGTGACCTTCAGGTTGCCCACTCCATAAGCTCCCTTAAACTCCCATTCTGCCTACCACTTGGTTTGGACACTCAATAAAGAGATTGCTTTGTTACATTTGAGGTGGGGGGGGAAATATAGGGAAAAAAGAAGGCAAGCAGTTAGGGAGCCGAGAGCTCTGGGAATGTTGGGGTGATGGGCCCCTTATATTTTATCTTTGCTTTATATATCTCACAATTGAGCTGAAGAGGCCAGCAACTGGAGGATGTCAATGGACACAGACAAAATTAACCCTGACAAAAATCAGCCCTATTATCCAAAGGACCAGAAAAGAACAAGAAAAATAACTTGAAGACAATAACCACTCCACTCCAACTAACACTGTGAAAATACGTAACTACACCCTGCCATCCCCCAACAAAGGTTTAGAGTCCCACTGAGAAGCTATACCAAAACACCCTGACTTCTCTGCCCTAGGATACTGTAAGTGGAAGTCAAATAGGGAGCAAAGATCACTCTCTCCACTGGTTGGTGACAGGCATCCCATGGTGTCAGTGGAGATGACATGGGGGAACCCAAACTTCCACCCCTACCTGATACCCAGCTCCCTGGAAGGATGGTGTCAGAGGAGTAACATAGGAGCCAAAACACTTATCCCTCAACAATAACAAGGCTACCTCACACACAGTGCTAAACAAAACCACAGAGAGAGCCTGAACACTGCCCAGGGTAAAGAGAAGATCTTGCCTCGTGTGTGAGCGGAGACTGAGTAAGGAATTTGGACTTCCTCAACTAACAGCAAAAAGGTGCCATAGCACACTTTTTTTGCAAATCAAAACTAAGGTGTATGAGAAAGATTTTGGAATAGGCGGATATGTGTATTGCCTTGATTATAGGGAGGATTCCACAGGTGTATACTTATGTCAAAACTCATTCAATTATATAATTTTTTTAAAAGGACTGAAATCATCTATTCATTCGTTCAGTGAACATTATGGATGACCATTTGTAAAATAGGGACTATGAAGATGAGGAAAATGAAAAATGATTCCTGTTTTTTTAATCAATTTTTTCTTTTGTAACTATTGTGCAATATTGGTCATGTTTACATGGTTGTGTTGTACCCCTTATTCCCCACCCTCCCCACATTTTTACTTTTTTTTAATTTACTTTTTTAAATTATATATATATTATATTACATTATTGTGTACCCCGGGGTTTTCCCATTTCCTTAACACCTGTCAACTATCTGATTCTTTTGTGTCCTCTGCCTCCCCTGTTTTCTTCCCCCTCCTTCTCTCTCGCTTTAGCATTCAGTTCTGTTGCTATTTCTAATTTTTCTTATTTGTTTTCCCCTATATCCTTCATATAAGTGATACCATCCTGTATTTCTCTTTTTCTTTTTGGCTTATTTCTGTTAATATCAGTCCTTCTAACTCCATTCATGTTGCTGCAAATGACATACGTGTGTCCTCCTTGATTAATGCATAGTATTCCATCATGTATATATACCACATTTTTTTTGAGTAATTCATCAGTTTGGGGGCATTTGAGTTGTTTCCATATCTTGGCAATTGTAAACAGAGATGCAATAGACATGTGTGTATAGGTGTCTTTTTTTTTTATTTGAAGAATTCATTTTATTGATTTGTCACATTTGTGTGTTAATTGATCTCTCCTCCTCCCTCCGTATCCCCCCTCCATATCCCCCCTCCAGTCACTCCATCTCCCATCTTTCTGCGATTTGTTGGTTGGTTAAGTTGATGTTCAGTTGTTGGTTGGTTGGCCCGTTGTTCTCTTCCGATATCTGGTAAATGTATTTTTTTTGCATATATATGTATATTTATATTACATTAGTCCATTATTGTGTACCCTGGGGCTTTCCCACTTCACTAACATTTGTTAACCATCCTCATCTTTTGTGCTCTACACTTCCCCCACCTTCTTCCCCCTCCTCCTTTCTCGCTCCATGGTTCAGTCCCATTGGTTGTTTTCATTCTTTCTTATTTGTTTGTTTGTTTTTCACTATATTCATCATATAAGTGAGACCATCCTGTACTTCTCTTTTTCTTTTTGACTTATTTCTGCTAATATGCATCTTTCTAGTTCCATCCAGGTTGCTGCGAATGACATGTGTTGTCCTCCTTGATGGATGCGTAGTATTCCATAGTGTATATGTACCACATTTTTTTAAACCAATCATCTGCTTTGGGGCATTTGGTTTGTTTCCAATTCTTGGCAATTGTAAACAGCGCTGCAATGAACATGTGCGTACATGTGTCCTTTTGAATTAATGTTTTCATGTCCTCTGGGTAGATTCCTAGTAGGGGGATTGCTGGGTCGAATGGTAAGTCCACTTTCAATTGTTTGAGGGACCTCCGCACAGTCTTCCATAGTGGCTGGACCAGTTTGCACTCCCACCAGCAGTGTAAGAGAGTTCCTTTTTCTCCACATCCGTGCCAACATTTGTTGTTGTCTGTCTTATTTATATGGGCCATTCTTACTGGTGTAAGATAGTATCTCAGTGTGGTTTTAATTTGCATTTCCCTGATTATTAGTGATGTGGAGCATTTTTTCATATGCCTATTAGCCATCTGTATCTCCTCTTTGGTGAAGTGTCTTTTTAGTTCTTCTCCCCATTTTTTGAGTGAGTTTTTTGCTTTGTTTTTGTTGAGCTGTAGGAGCTCTTTGTGGATCTTTGTTATCAGACTCTTGTCACTTGTCTGGAGGGCAAAAATTTTCTCCCAGTCAGTTGAGTTTCTTTTTGTTTTGTTTATTGTCTCTTTTGCTGAACAGAAACTTTTTAGTTAGATATAGTCCCAGCTGTTTATGTTTTCCTTCGTTTTTTTGCCAGCCGTAGTTGTTTCCCCAAATGGATTTCTGAGGTGAAATTCATGAAGGGTTTTGCCCAGGTTTTCTTCTATGTATTTATGGTTGCAGGTCTCACTTCCAGGTCCTTTATCCATTTTGAGTTAATTTTTGTACAGGGTGTGAGGGTGTTGTCCTGGTCCATTTTTTAATAAGGTTTGATCCAGTTTTCCCAACACCATTTACTGAAGAGGCTGTCCTTGTTCCAGGGTATGTTTTTTGCCCCTTTGTCAAAGATTAATTGACCATATATGTGTGGTTTTATTTCTGGGTATTCAATTCTGATCCATTAGTCTGTTTGTTTTTGTACCAGTACCATGCTATTTTAAGTATAATGGCTTTGTAGTACAGTTTGAAGTCTGGAATAGTAATACCTCCATTCTCTCTTCTGTTTGTCAAAAGGGTTTTGGCTATTCGGGATCTTTTGTTGTTCCATATGAATTTCAGTAATTTTTGTTCTATCTCTTTAAAATATGTCATTGGGATCTTTATTGGAATTGCATTGAATCTGTAGATGACCTTTGGTAGTATGGCCATTTTGATAATGTCGATTTTTCCGATCCATAAACAGGGAATGTCTTTCCATTTTTTTACATCATCTTCTATTTCTTCTAACAATGTTTTGTAGTTTCCTTTGTATAGGTCTTTTATATCTTTTGTTAAGTTAATTCCCAAGTATTCGATTTTCTTTGGTGCAATGGTAAATGGGGTGTTTTTTCTAATTTCTTCTTCTTCTGATTGATTCTTTGCATATATGAATGCTGTTGATTTTTGCGTGTTGATTTTGTATCCAGCTACCTTACCAAATCGGTTTATTATTTCAATCAGCTTTTCTGTCAATTTTTCTGGGTTCTCTACATAGAGAATCATATCATCCGCGTATAATGATAACTTTATTTCTTTGTTCCCTATTTGGATTCCTTTTATGTCTTTCTCTTGTCTTATTGCCCTAGCTAGGACTTGCAGAACTATGTTGAAAAGGAGTGGAGAGAGTGGGCATCCTTGCCTGGTTCCGGACTTTAATTGGAATGGTTTCAGTTTTTCCCCATTGAGGATGATATTTGCTGTGGGTCTGTCATATATAGCTTTTATTATGTCCAGGTATGTTCCTTTTATACCAATTTTTTCCAGGACTTTCATCATGAAAGGATGCTGAACTTTATCGAATGCTTTTTCCACATCTATTGATATGATCATGTGGTTTTTGTTTTTCTCTTTGTTGATGTGGTGGATTATGTTGACTGATTTTCGAATGTTGAACCATCCCTGTGCCCCTGGGATGAATCCCACTTGGTCATGATGGATGATCCTTTTTATGCAATATTGGATTCGGTTTGCCAGGATTTTGTCTAGAATTTTTGCATCTGTGTTCATTAGGGAGATTGGTCTGTAGTTCTCTTTCTTTGCACTATCTTTATTTGGTTTTGGAATTAGTGTAATGTTTGCTTCATAGAAGGTATTTGGTAACTTTCCTTCTTTCTCAATTTTTTGAAAGAGTTTTAATAGTACCGGTGTTAGTTCCTCTTTGAATGTTTGGTAGAACTCATTTGTAAAACCATCAGGACCTGGGCTCTTGTTTTTAGGGAGAGTTTTGATGACTGCCTCAATTTCACTGCTTGTGATTGACCTGTTTAAGTTTTCTATTTCTTCTTTGTTCAATTTGGATGACTGTATTGTTCCAGGAATTTGTCCATCTCTTCCAGGTTGCTGTATTTGTTTGCATATAATGTTCATAGTAGTCTCTAATTATCTTTTGGATTTCTGCTGGGTCTGTTGTAATATCTCCCTTTTCGTTTATGATCCTGTTTATTTGAGTTTTCTCTCTTCTTTTCTTTGTAAGTCTTGCAAGGGGGTTGTCAATTTTATTTATTTTTTCAAAGAACCAGCTTTTGGTTTTGTTTATCTTCTCAATGGTCTTTTTGGTTTCTATTTCATTAATCTCTGCTTTCATTTTTGTTATTTCTTGTCTTCTGCTGGGTTTTGGTTTTTGTTGTTGTTGTTGTTGTTGCTCTTTTTCTAAGTCCTCAAGTTGGGAGATTAGAGTATTTCTTTGGACTGTTTCAATTCTTTTTGTTTGGGCCTGTATTGCTATGAACTTTCCTCGTAGTACTGCTTTTGCTGCGTCCCACACATTTTGGAACACTGTGTCATCATTGTCGTTTGCCTCCATGTAGGTTTTAATTTCTTCTTTGATTTCCTATTTTACCCAGTGATCTTTCAGAAGCCTGTTATTCAGTCTCCATGCAGTTTACTCTCCTTATTTTTTTCATTATTGATTTCTAATTTGATGCCTTTATGATTGGAGAAAAAGGTTGATATTATTTTAATCTTTGTGTATTTGTTCAGGTTTGTCTTGTGGCCTAATATATGATCAATTTTAGAGAATGAACCATGTGCATTTGAAAAAAAAAGTGTATTCTTTTCCTTGGAGGTGTAGTGTCCTGTATATATCTATTAAGTCCATTTGGTCTAGCTCTTCCCTTAAAGCTTTTGTTTCTTTGTGTAGTTTGTTTTGTTGATCTGTCTTTTGTTGAGAGTGGCATGTTAAAAATCTCCTACCACGTATGTATTCTCATCAATATTTGATTTCACTTTTACTAGTTGTTGTTTTATGAATTTTGGTGCTCCCTCATTAGGTGCGTATATGTTGATTATTGTTATGCCTTTTTGGTGGATTGACCCTTTAACCATTATGTAGTGGCCGTCTTTATCTTTTGTCACTTTTGTTAATTTGAAGTCTGCTCTGTCTGATACAAGAATGGCAACTCCTGCTTTCTTGTGGGGGCTGTTTGCTTGTAGTGTAGTTTTCCAGCCCTGCACCTTCAGTCTATGCTTATCCTTAGCGATCAGATGTGTTTCTTGGAGGCAGCAGAATGTTGGGTTCTG
>PVHY01024865.1:0-19111 GCA_004024945.1 Uropsilus gracilis | reverse complement strand
TTTCATTAAAGTAGTTTGGTGTCCTTTTGGCTTCCTGTATGTCTATTTTCATTTCTTTCTTCAGATAGGGGAAGTTCTCCTCTATTATTATGTTGAACAGCCTTTCAGTTCCCATAACTCTCTCCTCTCCTTCTGGGATTCCTATTACTCTTATGTTTCCCTTCTTTAAGGAATCTGACATATCTCTGAGCTTGTCTTCGGTCTTCCTACTTTGTTTCTCTCTCTTTTTTTCTTGCTTTGTCCTCTCTGTTTCTGTATCCTCAAGTGTGCTGATTCGTTCATCTATCATCTATTCTACTGCCATGGCTTTTCTGTGCATTTTTGAGCTCATCTATGCAACCTTTGAATCGTGAGTCTCTTTCAATTTCAGTTTTAGGGATTCATTTTCATGCTTTAGTTCATTGATTAGGTTATACATATTGATGCTTTCCTTTTTATATGTTTCTACTTCCTCCCTTAGTGCATTAAATGCTTCTATCATACTGTTGTCCTTTTTTTCTAATTCTTCTCTTAATAGTTGGAATGCATTTAACATGTTGTTAGAGGAATCTTTTTCTGAGATGCAAATCATTTCTTTGATGTTTTCTGGAGATTGTCCTTTCTTTGTTGGCAATGGATTACTACCTGTAGGGCTGGCTTGCATGTTTGAATTTTTTCTCCTTACTGTGTTATGCTTTCTAACCTGTTCTACATATTGAAAACCATGGATCTTGTATTGGTTGGCATGTTGATGGGAGTGTTTTCCAGGTTGAAAGTACATCTGTACTTTAGTTTAGTTTAGTAACTTGCGCCGGCGCTGCAACTAAACCTCCAGCAGCTAACTAACCTGGGCATGGGCAAGATGGGTGGGTTTCCAAGGAGCCCGGTGGCGGGGGTTGGCTCCCAGGGGTGGCAGAGGTGGCGTGCAGCGAGGGCGTCCCTCCCAGGGTCCTGGAACCGGCGCCAATGACCTCCAGCAGCTAACTAACCTGGGCGTGTGCAAGATGGGCGGGTTTCCGAGGAGCCCAGTGGTGGGGGTTGGCTCCCAGGGGTGGCGGAGGTGGCGTGCGGCGAGGGGAGTCCCTCTCAGGGTCCTGGAACCGACACCAATGACATCCAGCAGCTAACTAACCTGGGCGTGGGCAAGATGGGCGGGTTTTCGAGGAGCCTGGCGGCAGGGGTTGGCTCCCAGGGGTGACGGAGGTGGCGTGCGGCGAGAGGGTCCCTCCCAGTGTCCTGGAACCAGCGCCAATGACCTCCAGCAGCTAACTAACCTGGGCGTGGGCAAGATGGGGGGGTTTCCGAGGTGCCTGTCGGTGGGGGTTGGCTCCCAGGGGTGGCGGAGGTGGCATGCGGCGAGGGGATCCCTGATTTCTCTCACTTGTTATTAACATTTTTTCTTTCAAATTCTTGCTGATTTAGGCCTTTCAGGCCAACAGGCAGTTTTTTCAGAGAGAAAAGTCCTGAATTCAATCAGAACTCTAAGATGCATTACTTACATTTCTGTGATTCTCTGTACTCGATGATCTTCGATGAAAAATCTGTATATTTTACACTTCATGGGTTAGAAAAGGATATAAGTCCATATCATCCAGAGATCTTAAGTCATGCTTTCTCCAACAGGTTATTAACCATTTTGCAATAAAATTCCTGCTGATTTAGGCTTTTCATGCCAACAGGCAGTGTTTTCAGCAAGAATCTCCTGAATTTAATCAGACTCTATATGGTGCAGTATATATCTTTCTGTGACATCTCAGTAATTTGATGATCATAGATGAAATCTATATTTTACCCTTCATGGGTTAGAAAATATAACCCATGAATTTAACCCATATATTTTTTTAAAAATATATATATATTTTAAATATAATGATATAAGTCCATATCACCTACAGATCTTAAGTCATGATTTCTCCCTCTGTTACTAACCCTTTTTTCATTTAAATTCCTGATGATTTAGGCCTTTCAGGTCAACAGGCAATGTTTTCAGGGAGAAAACTTCTGAATTCAATCTGACTCAATCGGTGCCATAATGTCTTTATGGAACTTCCTTACACGTAGATGTGTATGGATGAGATCTCTCTATGTTTTACTCTTCAGGGAGTAGAAAACGATAATGTCCGTATCACCCACAGACCTTAATACATTGTTTTTCCCATTTGTTATTAACACTTTTTCATCAAAATCCTACTGATTTAGGCATTTTTGGATGTAAGGCAGTGATCTCAGGGAGAAAGATCCAGAATTGAATCAGACTCCTAAGATTGCATTATCTATCTTTATGTTAATTCTCTGTATTTGAAAGATAATAGATGAAATATCACTGTTTTACACTCATAGGGTAAAAGAAGTATATAAATCCATATGACCCACAGTTCGAATGTCATTATTTCTCCCACTTGTTATAACTATTTTTTCATTCAAATTCCTGCTGATTTAGGCCTTTCAGGCAACTGGCAGTCTTTTCAGTGAGAAACCACCTTAATTCAATCAGACTCCAAAGGGTGCAATATATATCTTACTGTGAGTTCTCTGTACTTTGAAGATCATAGATGAAATCTCTCTATGTTTTACACTTCATGGAGTTGAAAATAATATAAGTCAATATGACCCACAGACCTTAAGTCATCAATTCTCCCACTTGGTCTTAACCCTTTTTTCATTCAAAATCCTGCTGATATAGGATTTTCAGACCAACTGGCAGTCTTTTCAGTGAGAAACCTCCTTAATTCAATCAGACTCAAAGGGTGCAATATATATCTTTCTGTGACTTCTTTGTACTTTGATGATCATAGATGAAAAATCTCTGTTTCACCATTCCTGGAGTTGAAAATGATAAAACTCCATAACTCCCACAGAGATTAAGTCATGATTTCTCTCACTTGTAATTAACCTTTTTTTATTCAAATTCCTGCTGATTTAGGCGTTTCAGGCCAACCGGCAGTGTTTTCAGAGAGAAACCTTCTGAATTAAGTGCATTCCAATGGGTGCAGTATAAAACTTTAGGAACTTCCCGGTACCTTAACGTTTATAGGTGAATCCCTGTATGTTTTACACTTCAATGAGTAGAAAAGAATATAAGTCCATATCACCCACAAATCTTAAGTCATCATTTCTTCCAGTTGTAATTAACACTGTTTTCATGGAAATTCCTGTAGATTTATGCCTTTCAGGACAACAGGCAGTGTCTAGACTAAGAAAAGTCCCAAATTCAACCAGACTCCAAAGGCTGTATTATATCTCTTTCTGTCACTTCTCTGTATTTTGATGATCACAGATGAAACTCTCTGTTTTACACTCCATGGAGTAGAAAAAGATTTAAGTCCATATCACCCACAATCTTAAGTCATGAATTATCCCTTTTGCTTTTAACCTTTTTTTCATTCAAATTCCTGCTGATTTAGGCCTTTGAAGCAACTAGAATTGTTTTCTGGGACAAACCTCCTGAAATCAATTTGGCATACAGGGTGCAGTATATATCTTTTGTGACTTGTCTGTATTTTGATGATCATAGTTGAAAACTCGCTGTTTTACACTTATTGGAGTAGAAAAGGATAAAAGTCCATATCACCCACAGATCTTAAGTCATGATTTCTCCCACTTGTTATTAACCCTTTTTTCATTCAAACTCCATGTGATTTAGGCCTTTCAGGCAACAGGCTTCTTTTCAGGAAGAAACCTACTGAATTCAATCAGACTCCGAATGGTGCATATTTCCCTTTCTGTGACTTCTCTGTACTTTGATGATCATAGATGAAATCTCTCTACGATTTACACATCATGGAGTAGAAAAGGTTATAAATCCATATCACCCACAGTTCTTAAGTCAAGATTTCTCGTACTTGTTATTACCCCTTTTTTCATTCAAATTCATGGTGGTATACGCCTTACAGTCCAACAGGCAGTGTTTTCAGCAAGAAACCTTCTGAATTCAATCACACTCCAAAGGGTGCAGCATATATCTTTATGGAACATTCCTGTATATTGATGTATAATGGTGAAATTTCTGTATGGTTTACACTACATGGGATAGCAAAGAATATAAGTGCATATGACCCACAGACCTTAAGTCATGATTTCTCCCACTACTATTAACACTTTTTTTCATTCAAATTGCTGCTGATTTAAGCCTTTCTGGACATAAGGCAGTGTTTTCAGGGAGAAATCTCCTGTATTCAATCAGACTCCTAAGATTGCATTATATATCTTCCTGTTACTTTTCTGTACTTTGAAGATCATTGGTGAAATCTCTCTAGGTTTTACATTTCATGGGTTAGAAAAGATTGTATGTCCATATCACCCAGAAATTGTAAGTCATGATTTCTCCACTTCTTATTAATCCTTTTTTTATTCAAATTCCTGCAGATTTAGGCTTTTTGGCCAACAGGCATTGTTTTCAGCGAAAAACCTCCTCTATTCAATCATACACCAAAGGGTGCAAGATACATCTTTTTGTGACTTTTCGGTGCTTTGATCATCATGCCTGAAATATATTTTTTATATTTCATGGAGTATTAAAAGATATAAGTCCATATCATCAAAGATCTTAAGTCATGATTTCTCCTACTTGATATTAACCCCTTTATCATTCAAATTCTTGCTGATTTTGGCCTTTCAGACCATCAGGCCTTGTTTTCAGCGAGAAACTTTCTGAATTCAATCAACTCCAATAAGTGCAGTATATCTATTGGAACTTCCTTGTACGTTGATGTGTATAGATGAAATCTCTCTATGTTTTACACTTCATGGAGTAGAAAAGAATAAAATCCATATCACTCATATTGCTGAACATGATTTCTGGCACTTGGTATTAACCCTTTTTTTATTCAATCCTTGCTGAGTTAGGCTTTTCATGCCAAATGTTCATGTTTTCAGGGAGAAACATACTGATTTCAATTAGAATCCATAGGGTAGAGTATATATCTTTCAGTGACCTCTCTTTGCTTTCATGATCATCGATGAAATCTCTCTATGTTATACACACATGTGGTAGAAAAGGATATAATTCCATATCAGTCAAAGATCTTAAGTCATGATTTCTCCCACTTGTTATTAACCCTTTTTTCATTCAAATTCCTGCTGATTTAGGCCTTTCAGGCAACTGGAAGTGTTTTCAGTTAGAAACCTCCTGAAATCAATTAGATATACAGGGTCCATGGTATATATTTCAGTTACTTCTCCTTACTTTGGTGATCACAGATGAAGTCTCTCTATGTTTTACACTACATGGGTTGAAAGGGATACACGTCCATATCACCCACAGATCAAAAGTCATGATTTCTCCCACTTGTTATTAACCCTTTTTTCATTTAAATTCCTGATGATTTAAGCCTTTCAGGCCAACAGGCAATGTTTTTAGTGAGAAACCTTCTGAATTCAATCCTACTCAATCGGTGCCGTAATGTCTTTATGGAACTTCCTTGTACTTAGAAGTGTATGGATGATATCTCTCTATGTTTTACACTTCAGGGAGCAGAAAACGATAATGTCCATATCACCCACAGACCTAACACATGATTTTTCCCACTTGTTATTAACACATTTTTTCATTCAAAATCCTGCTGATTTAGGCATTTTTGGATGCAAGGCAGTGATCTCAGGGAGAAAGTTCCAGAATTGAATCAGACTCCTAAGATTGCATTATCTATCTTTATGTTACTTCTCTATATTTGAATGATAATAGATGAAATCTCACTATGTTTTACACTTCATGGGGTAGAAAAGTATATAAGTCCATATGACCCACAGTTCGAAAGTCATGATTTCTCCCACTTGTTATTAACCCCATTTTCATTCGAATTCCTGCTGATTTAGGCCTTTCAGGCAACTGGAAGTGTTTTCAGGAAAAAAACTCCTGAAATCATATAGACATAGAGGGTCCATGGTATATATTTCAGTGACTTCTCCTTACTTTGGTGATCATAGATTAAGTCTCTCTATGTTTTACACTACATGGGGTTGAAAGGGATACACGTCCATATCACCCACAGATCATAGGTCATGATTTCTCCTACTTGTTATTAACACTTTTTTCATTCAAATTCCTGCTGATTTAGTATTTTCATGCCAACTGGCAGTCTTTTCTGTGAGAAACCTCCTATATTCTATAAGACTCCAAAGGGTGCAATATATATCTTTCTGTGAGTTCTCTGTACTTTATGATCATTGATGAAATCTCTGTTTGTTTAAAACTTCATGGATTAATAAAGGATATAATTCCTTATCTCCCAGATCTTGAGTCATAATTTCTCCCACTTGTTATTAACCCTTTTTTCATTTAAATTCAGGCTGAGTTAGGCATTTCAGGCCAACAGGCAGTGTTTTCAGTGAGAAACCTCCTGAATTCACTAAGTCTCCAAAGGCTGCTGTATATATCATTCCATGACTCCTCTGTATATTGATGATCATAGGTGAAACCTCTCTATGTTCTACACTTCATGGGGTAGAAAAGGATATAAGTCATATCACCCACCTATCTTAAGTCATGATTTCTCCCACTTGTGATTAACCCCTTTTTCATTCAAATTTCTGCAGATTTAGGCCTTTCATGCCAAAGGACAGAGTTTTCAGGGAGAAAACTCCTTAATTCATTCAGACTCCATAGTGTGCAGTATGCATCATTCTGTGAATTCTCTGGACTTTGTTGATCATAGATGAATTCTAAGTTTTACACTTCATGGGGTAGAAAAATGTATAAGTCCATAGCACCCACAGATCTAAAGTCATGATTTCTCCCACTTGTTCTTAACCCTTTTGTCATTCAAATCCCTGCTGCTTTAGGCGTTTCAGGCAAAGGAAGTGTTTTCAGGGAAAAACTCCTGAATTCAATTAGATTCCAAAGGTTGTAGTATATACCATTGTGTGATTTCTCTTTTCTTTTCTGATCATAGATGAAAACTCTCTATGTTTCACACTATATGAGGTAGAAAAGTAAATAAGTCCATATCACCCACAGATCTTAAGTCATGATTTCATCCACTTGTTATTAACACTTTTTCGTTCAAATTCCTACTGCTGATTTAGGCCTTTCAGGCCAACAGACAGTGTTTTCAGCGAGAAAAGTCCTGAATTCCATCAGAGCTCTAAGATGCATTACTTATATTTCTGTTATTCTCTATATTCAATGATCATAAATGAAAAATCTGTTTATTTTACACTTCATGGGTTAGAAAAGGATATAAGTCCATATCACCCAGACATCGTAAGTCATGATTTCTCCCACTCGTTATTCAAAATTTTTTCAATCAAATTCCTGCTGATATAGGCCTTTCTTGCCAACAGGCTATGTTTTCAGCAAGACACACCTGAATTCAATCAGACTCCAAAGGGTGCAGTATATATCTTTCTATGCCTTTTCTGTACTTTGATGATCAAAGATGATAACTATGTTTACACTTCATGGGTTAGAAATGGATATAAGTCCATATCACCTACAGATCTTAAGTCATGATTTCTCCCACATGTTATTAACCAATTTTTCATTCAAATTCCTGCTGATTTAGGATTTTCAGTCCAACTGGTAGTCTTTTCAGTGAGAAACCTCCTTAATTCAATCAGACTCCAAAGGGTGCAGTATATATCTTTCTATCACTTTGCAGTATATATCTTTCTATCACTTCTCTGTACTTTGATGATCATAGATGAAAACACTCTGTGTTTCAGCCTTCCTGGAGTAGAAAAGGATACAAGTCCATAACACCCACAGAGATTAAGTCCTGATTTCTCTCACTTGTTACTAACCTTTTTTTCATTCAAATTCCTGCTGATTTAGGCCTTTCAGGCCATCAGGCAGTATTTTCAGGAGAATACTTCTGAATTAAATACATTCCAAAGGGTGCAGTATAAAATTGTAGGAACTTCCCTGTACATTAAAGTTTATAGGTGAATCTCTGTATGTTTTACACTTCATTGAATATAAAAGAATTTAAGTCCCTATCACTCACAGATCATAAGTCATAACTTCTTCCACTTGTAATTAACACTCTTTTCATGCATATATATGTTGATTTAAGTCTCTCAGTCCAACAGCCAGTGTTTTCAGCGAGAAACCTCCTGAATTTGATCAGACTCTAAAGGGTGCATATACAACTTTCTGTGACTTCTCTGTACTTTGATGATCATAGATGAAATCACTCTATATTATATACTTCATGGTGTAGAAATGGATAAGTCCATATAACCCACAGATCTGAAGTCATGTTTTCGCCCACTTGTTATTAACCATTTTATCATTCATATTCCTGCTGTTTTAGGCCTTTCTGGTCAACAGGCAGTGTTTTCAGCGATAAACTTCCTGATATGAATCAGACTCCAAAGGGTACAGTATTTATATTTCAGTGACTTCTCTGTACTTTGATGATCATAGATGAAATTTCTCTGTTTTACACTTTATGGAGTAGAAAAGGATATAAATTCATATCACCCACAGATCTTAAGTCAAGAATTATTCCTTTTATTTTTAACCATTTTTTCATTCAAATTCGTGCTGATTTAGGTCTTTCAGGCAAATAGAAGTGTTTCCTGCAAGAAACCTCTTGAAATCAATTAGGCATACAGGGTGCAGTATATATCTCTCCGTGACTCCTCTGTATTTTGATGATCATAAATGAAACCTTCTATGTTTTACAGTTCATGGGATAGAAAGAATATATGTCATATCACCCACATATCTTAAGTCATGATTTCTCCCACTTGTTATTAACCCTTTTTTCATTCAAATTTCTGCAGATTTAGGCCTTTCATGCCAAGGACAGAATTTTCAGGGAGAAACCTCCTTAATTCAATCAGACTCCAAAGGGTGCAGTATATATCATTCTGTGAATTCTCTGGACTTTGCTGTTCATAGATGAATCATTTGTTTTACACTGCATGGGGTATACATATGTATAAGTCCATATCAACCACAGATTTAAAGTCATGATTTCTCCCACTTGTTTTTAACCCTTTTTTCATTCAAATCCCTGATACTTTAGACCTTTCAGGCAAAGGAAGTGTTTTCAGGAGATCACTGCTGTATTCAATTAGATTCCAAAGGGTGCAGTATATACCTTTGTGTGACTTCTCTTTACTTTTCTGCTCATAGATTAAAACTCTCTATATTTCACACAATATCGGTAGAAAAGTATATAAGTCCATATCATCCACAGATCTTAAGTCATGATTTCTCCCACTTGTTACTAACGCTTTTTTCATTTAAATTCCTGATAATTTAGGCCTTTCAGGCCAACAGGCAATGTTTTCAGCGAGAAACCTTCTGAATTCAATCCTATTCAATCGGTGCCGTAGTGTCTTTATGGAAATCCTTGTACGTAGATGTGTATGGATGAGATCTCTCTATGTTTTACACTTCAGGGAGTAGAAAACTATAATGTCCATATCACCACAGACCTGAACACATGATTTTTCCCACTTGTTATTAACACTATTTTTCATTCAAAATTCTGCTGATTTAGATATTTTTGGATGAAAGACAGTGATCTCACGGAGAAAGTTCCAGAATTGAATCAGACTCTTAAGATTGCATTATATATCTTTATGTTACTTCTCTGTATTTGAAAGATAATAGATGAAATCTCACTGTTTTACACTTCATGGGGTAGAAAAGTATATAAGTCCATATGACCCACAGTTCGGAAGTCATGATTTCTCCCACTTGTTATTAACCCTTTTTTTCATTCAAATTCCTGCTGATTTAGGCCTTTCAGGCAACTGGAAGTGTTTTCAGGAAGAAACCTCCTGAAATCAATTAGACATACAGGGTCCAGTGTATATACATAAGTGACTTCTCCTTACTTTGGTGATCATAGATGAAGTCTCTCTATGTTTTATACTACTTGAGGTTGAAAAGGATATACGTCCATATCTCCCACAAATCTTAGGTCATGATTTCTCCTACTTGTTATTAACACTTTTTTCATTCAAATTCCTGCTGAATAGGACTTTCGGGCCAACTGGCAGTCTTTTCAGTAAGAAACCACCTTAATTCAAACAGACTCCAAAGGGTGCAATGTATATCTCTCTGTGAATTCTCTGTACTTTGATGGTCATAGATGAATACACTCTGTGTTTCATCCTTCCTGGTAGAGAAAAGGATATAAGTCCAAAACACCCACAGAGATTAAGTCCTGATTTCTCTCACTTGTAATTAACCTTTTTTTCATTCAAAATCCTGCTGATTTAGGCTTTTCAGGTCAACATGCTGTGTTTTCAGTGAGAAACCTTCTGAATTAAATACATTAAAGGGTGCAGTATAAAATTTTAGGAACTTCCCTGTACGTTAAAGTTTATAGGTGAATCTCTGTATGTTTTACACTTCATTGAGTTGAAATGAATATAAGTCCATTTCTCCCACAGATCTTAAGTCATGTTTTTTTCCACTTGTAATTAACACTTTTTTCATGCAAATTGCTGTTGATTTAGGCCTTTCAGTCCAACAGCCAGTGTTTTCAAGGAGAAACAACCTGAACTCAATCAGTCTCCAAAGGGTGCATGATATATCTTTCTGTGACTTCTCTGACTTTGATGATCATAGACGAAATCTCTATATTTTATACTTCATGGTGTAGAAAAGGTTAAGTCCATATAACCCACAGATCTGAAGTCATGATGTAGCCCACTTGTTACTAACCCTTTTTTCATTCAAATACCTGCTGATTTGGGCTTTCAGGCCAACAGGCATTATTAGAGTGAGAAAAGTCCTGAATTCAATCAGAATCCAAAGGCTGTAGTATAACTCTTTCCGTCACTACTCTGTACTTTGATGATCATAGCTGAAAACTCTCTGTTTTACACTCCGTGGAGTACAAAATGATATAAGTCCATATCACCCACAGATCTTAATTCATGAATTATCCCTTTTGTTTTTAACCCTTTCAACATTCAATGACCTGCTGATTAAGGCCTTTCAAGCAACTGGAAGTGTTTTCTGGGAGAAACCTCCTGAAATCAATTAGACATACAGGGTGCAGTATATATCTTTCTGTGACTTCTCTGTACTTTGATGATCATAGATGAAAACTCTCTATGTTTCACACTTCATGGGTTAGAAAAGGATATAAGTCCATATCACCTACAGATCTTAAGTTATGATATCTCCTACTTGCTATTAACCGTTTTTTCATTCAAATTTTTTTTTATTTAGGCCTTTCAGTCACCAGGATATTTTTCAGGAAGAAACTTACGGAATTCAATGAGATCCGAACATGCATATTTCCCTTTCTGTGACTTCTCTGTACTTTGATGATCATAGATGAAATCTTTCTATAATTTACACATCATGGAGTAGAAAAGTTTATAAATACATATCACCCACAGATCCTAAGTCAAGATTTATCGAACTTGTTATTAAACCCTTTTTCATTCAAATTCCTGGTGATATAGGCCTTTCAGGCCAACAGGCAGTGTTTCCAGCAAGAAACCTTCTGAAGACACACTCCAAAGGGTGCAGCATATATCTTTATGGAACATTCCTGTATATTGATGTACATAGGTGATATCTCTGTATGTTTTACACTTCATAGGATAGCAAAGGATATAATTGCATATTGCACACAGGTCTTAAGTCATGATTTCTCCCACTCTTATTTAACCTTTTTTCATTCAAATTCCTGCTGATTTAGGCCTTTCGGGCAACTGGAAGTGTTTTCAGGGAAAAAGCTCCTGAAATCAATTAGACATACAGGATCCAGTATATATATTTCAGTGACTTCTCCTTACTTTGGTAATCATAGATGAAATCTCCCTAAGTTTTACACTGCATGCATTTGAAAAGAATATACGTACATATCACCCATAATTCAATCACACTCCAAAGGGTACACTATATGTTTTTAAGGAACTTCGTTGTACTTTGATGTTTATTGGTGAAATCACTCTATGTTTTACACTTCATGGGGTAGCAGAGGATATAAGTCCATATAACCAACAGATCTTAAGTCATGGCCTTCAGGCCAACAGGTTGTCTTTTCAGCAAGAAACCTTTTGAATCAATGACACTCAAAAGGGTGCAGTATATATTTTTATGGAACTCCCTGTACGTTGATTGTTATTGATGAAATCACTCTTGTTTTTCACATCATGGGGTAGAAAAGGACACGTCTATATCACCCACAATCTTAACTCATGATTTCTCCCACTTGCTATTAACCATTCTTTCATTAAAATTCCTCTCATTTAGGCCTTTCAGGCATAAAGCAGTGTTTTAAGGGAGAAAACTCCTGCATTCAATCAGACACCTAAGATTGCATGATATATCTTTCTGTGACTTCTCTGTACATTCATGATCATAGATGAAATGTATGTTTTACACTTCATGGAGTAGAAAAAGATGTAAGTCCATATCACCCACAGATATTAACTCATGATTTCTGCCATTTGTTAGTAACCCTTCTTATTTCAAATTCCTCGTTATTAGGCATTTCAGGTCATAAAGCGGTGTTTCAGGAGAAAATTTCTGAATTCAATCAGACACCTAAGATTGCATTATATATCTTTCTGTGACTTCTCTGTACTTTGATGTTCATAAATGAAATCTCTTTGTTTTACACTCATGGGGTAGAAAAGGATATAACTCCACATCACCCACAGATCTTAAGTCATGATTTCTCTCACATGTTCAAAACCATTTTTCATTCAAATTCCTGCTATTTAGGCCTATCAGGACAAAGGAAGTGTTTTCAGCCAGAAACCTCCGGAATTCAATCAGACTCCAAAGGGTGCAGTATATATCTTTCTATGAGTAATCTGTTCTTTGATGATCATACCAGCAGGAATTTTAATGAAAAAGTGTTAATAACAAGTGGGAGGAATCATGACTTAAGGTCTGTTGGAGATATGGAGTTATATCCATTTCTACCTCATGAAGTATAAAACATAGATTCATCTATGATCATCAAAGTACACAGAAGGCACAGAAAGATACATACTGCACCCTTGGAGTCTGTATGAATTCAGGACTTTCTCGCTGAAAACACTGCCTGCTGGCCTGAAAGGCCTGAATCATTAGGAATTTGAATGAAAAAAGGGTTAATAACAAGTCGGATAAAAAAATGACTTAAGATCTGTGGGAGATATGAAGGTATATCTGTTTCTACTCCATGAAGTGCAAAGCATATATTTCATCTATGATCATCAAAGTATGGAAAATCACAAAATGATATATAATTCACCATTAGGAGTCTGATTGAATTCAGTTTTCTCCCTGAAACACTTATTTATGGCCTCAAAGGCCTAAATAAGAAGACTTTGAAGAAAAGAAGGGTTAATAACAAGTGGGAGAAATTATGAACTAATACCTGTGGTGATATGGATTTATATCCTTTTCTATCCACGATGTGTAAAACCTAGAGAGATATCATCTATAGACATCAACGTACTGGGAAGTTCCATAAAGAAATATTCTGCACCCTTTGGATTGTGATTGAATTCACAAGGTTTCTCATGAATACACTGCCTGTTGGACTGAAAGGCCTATATCAGCACGAATTTGAGAAAAAATGGTTAATAACAAGTGGGAGAAATCATGACTTAAGATCTGTGGGTGATATAGACTTTTATTCATTTCTTATCCATTAAGTGTAAAACATAGAAATTTCATCTACAAACATCAATGTACAGAGAAATTCCATAATTATATATATTGCACTCTTTGGAGTGTGACTGAATTCACAAGGTTTCTCCCTGAAAATACTGCCTGAATGCTTGAAAGGCCTATATCAGTGGAAACTTGAATGACAAAATTGTTAATAACAAGTGGCAGAAATCATGACTGAAGATGTGGGTGATATGGAATATATCCATTTCTACTCCATTAAGTGTAAAGCATAGGAGAATTCACCTATAAACTTCAATGTACAGGGAAGTTCCATAAAGATATATATTGCAACCTTTGGAGTCTGATTGAATTCAGGTGGTTTCTCGGTGAGTACACAGCCTAATGCATGAAAGGCCTAAGTCAGCAGGAATTTGAATGAAAAAAGGGTTAATAACAAGTGGGAGAAATCATGACTTAAGATCTATAGGTGATATAGACATATATCCTATTTCTACTCCATTAAGTGTAAAACATAGAGAGATTTCATCTATGATCATCAAAGTACAGAGAAGTCACAGAAAGATATATAATGCACTCTTAGTAGTCTGATTGAATTCAGGAGTTTTCTCCCTAAAAAACTGCCTTATGGCCTGAAAGGCCTAAGTAAGAGGAATTTGAATGAAAGAAGGTTTGATAACAAGTGTGAGAAATCATGACTTAAGATCTGTGGGTGATATGGAATTATATCCTCTTCTACCCCTGAAGTGTAATACTTAGAGAGATTTCATCTATGATCATCAAAGTACAAAGAAATAACAGAAAGATAGATAATGCAATCTTAGAAGTCTGAATGAATTTAGGAGTTTTCGCCTGAGAACACTGCTTTATGAACTGAAAGTCCTAAATAAGAGGAATTTGAATATAAGAAATGTTAATAACAAGTTAGGAGAAATCATGAGTTAATATCTGTGGGTGATATAGACATATTATTTTCTACTCCATAAAGTGTAATACGTAGAGGGATTTCATCAATAAACATCAACGTACAGGGAAGTTCCATAAAAATATACAATGCACCATGGAGTGTGACTAAATTCAGAAGGTTTCTCACTGAAAATAATGACTGTTGTACTGAAAGGCCTAAACCAGCATTAATTTGAATGAAAATAGGGTTAATAACAAGTGGGACTAATCATGACTTAAGATCTGTGGGTTATATGGACTTATATCCTTTACTACCCCTTTAAGTGTAAAACATAGATTTCATCTATGATCTTCAAAGTACAGAGAAGTCACAGAAAGTTAGATACTGCACCCTTTGGAGTCTGATTAAATTCAGGGGGTTTCTCACTGAAAACAGTGCCTGTTGGCCTGAAAGGCCTAAATAGCATGAATTTGAATGAAAAAAGGGTTAAAAAATGGGAGAAATCATGACTTATGCTATGTGGGTGATATGGAATTATATCCTTTTCTATCCATGAAGTGTAAAACATAGAGAGATTTCATCTATGCTCATCAAAGTACAGAGAAGTCACAGAAAGATATATACTGCACTTTTTGGAGTCTGATTGAATACAGGAGGTTTCTCACTGAAACACTGCCTGTTGACCTGAATGGTCTAAATAGCAGGAATATGAATGAAAAAAGGGTTAATAACAAGTGGGAGAAATCATGACTTAAGATCTGTGGGACATATGGACTTATATCCTTTTCTACCCCATGAAGTATAAAATATAGAGAGATTTCATCTATGATCATCAAAGTACAGAGAAGTCACTGAAAGATATATAATGCAATCTTAGAAGTCTGATTGAATTCAGTAATTTTCTTCCGGAAAACACTGCTTTATGTCCAGAAAGGCCTAAATAAGAGGAATTTGAATATAAGAAGGTTTAATAACATATGGGAGAAATCATGAGTTAACTATGGGTGATATGGACTTATATCCTTTTCTACCCCATGAAGTATGAAACATAGATTTCATCTATGATCTTCAAGGTACAGAGAAGTCACTGAAAGACTGCTTTCTGGCCTGAAATGTCTAAATTAGAGGTATTTGAATGAAAGAAGGGTTAATAAAACACGGGAGAAATCATTACTAAAGATATGTGGGTGATATGTACTTATATCCTTTTGACTCCATGAACTGTAAAACAAAGAGAGATTTCATCTATAAACATCAACGAACAGGGAAGTTCCATAAAAATATATACTGCACCCTTTGGAATGTGATTGAATTCAGAAGGTTACTCTCTGAAAACACAGCCTGTTGGCCTGAAAGTTTTAATCAGCAGGAATTTAATGAAAAAAGCATTAATAACAAGTGGAGAAATCATGACTGATGATCTGGACTTTTATCCTTTTATCATATGGGCTTTTATCCTTTTATCCTTTTACCCCTTGAAATGTAAAACATGGAGTGATTTCATCAATAAACATCAATGTACAGGGAAGTTACATAAAAATATATACTGTACCCTTGGAGTGTGATTGAATTCAGAAGGTTTCTCGCTGAAAACACAGCCTGCTGGTCTGAAAGACCTAAGTCAGCAGAAATTTGAATGAAAAAATTGTTGATAACAAGTGGGTGAAATCATAACTTAAGATCTGTGGGTCATATGCATTATATCATTTTCTACCCCATGAAGTGTAATATAGACTTCATCTATGATGTCCAAAATACAGAGAAGTCAGAGAGAGATATATAATGCACCCTTGGATTCTGATTGAATTCAGGAGGTTTCTCCCTGAAAACAATGACTGTTGGACTGAAAGGCATAAACCAGCAGGAATTTGAATGAAAAAAATGTTTTAACAAGTGGGAGAAATCATAACTTAAGATCTGTGGGTGTAATGGATTTATGTCCATTTCTACCCAATGAAGTGTAAAACATAGAGAGATTTCATCTATAATCACCAAAGTACAGACAATTCACAGAACGATATACAATGCAATCTTAGGAGTCTGATTGAATTCAGGAGTTTTCTCGTGAGAACACTTTATGGCCTGATATGGACTTATAGCCTTTTCTACCCCATGACGTGTAAAACATATATTTCACTGATGATCATCAAGTTACAGAGAAATTACAGAAAGATATATAATGCACCCTTTGGAGTCTGATTGAATTCAGGTGGTTTCTCATTTATACACAGTTTGTTGGACTGAAAGGCCTAAGACAGCAGGAAGTTGAATGAAAAAAGGGTTAATAACAAGTGGGAGAAATCATGACTTAAGATCTATAGGTGATATGGGCTTATATCCTTTTCTACCCAACGAAGTGTAAAACAAGAGAGATTTCATCTATGATCATCAAAGTACAGAGAAGTCACAGAAAGACATATAATGCAATCTTAGGAATTGATTGAATTCAGGAGTTTTCTCCCTGAAAACACTGATTCATAAATCAGTGTTCCTGAAAGGTCTAATAAAGATGAATTTGAATATTTGAAGGGTTAATAATAAATGGGAGAAATCGTGAGTTAAGATCTATGGGTGATAAGGACTTATGTCCTTTAATACCCCATGAAGTTTAAAACATAGGTTTTTTTCTATGATCATCAAAGTACAGAGCAGTCACAGTAAGATATGTACTGCACCCTTTGGAATCTGATTGAATTCAGGAGGTTTCTCGCTGAAAACACTGCTGTTGGCATGAAAGGCCTAAATAAGTGGAATTTGAATGAAAATAGGGATTTAACAAGTGGGAGTGGATGATATGGACTTATATTCTTTTCTACTCTAAGAAAGGTAAAACATGCATTTCATCTATGATCATCAAATTACAGAGAAGTCACAGAAATATATATACAGCACACTTTGGAGTCTGAGTGAATTCAGGAGTTTTCTCCCTGAAAACAATGCCTGATTGCCTGAAAGGCCTAAATCAGCAGGAATTTGAATGAAAAAAGGATTAATAAAAAGTGGAAGAAACCATGACTAAAGATCTGTCGGTGAAATGGACGTATATCCATTTCTACCCCATGAATTTTAAAACATAGATTTCAACTATGATCATCAAAGTACAGAGAAGTCACAGAAAGACATATACTTCACCCTTTGGTGTCTGATTGAATTTAGGAGGTATCTCACTGAAAACGTGGCCAGGTAGACTGTAAGGTCTAAATCGCTGGATTGTGTGAAAAAGTGTTAATAACAAGTGTGAGAAACCATGACTTACGAGCTTTGAGTGATATGGACTTATACTCTTTTCTACTGGATGAAGTGCAAAGTATAGAGAGATTTCATCTATGATCATCAAAGTCAGAGAAGTCACAAAAAGATATATACTTCACACATTGGGTCTGATTGAATTCAGGAGGTTTCTCGCTGTAAACCCTGCCTGTTGGCCTGAAAGGCCGAAATCAGCAGGAATTTGAATTTAAAAAGGGTAATAAAAAGTGCGAGAAATTATGACTCAAGAGCTGTAGGTGAGACGGACTTATATCCTGTGTACAACATAAGGAAATTTCATCACTATACATCTGGCTAGAGAATCGTTAAGTAAGATATAATCTGCTGTTTTTTAGTCTGTTTCAATTCAGGAACCTTGTCGCTGAAAATGCTGGAAGTTCACCTCAAGCCGACCCATGCAGGAATTTGAGTGAAACTAAGGTTAATAACAAGTGCGAGAAACATGACTTAAGCTGAGGGTGATATGGACCTATGTCCTTTTCTACTGGATGAAGTGTAAAACATAGAGAGATTTCACCTATAAACATCAAAGTACAGGAAAGTTCAATAAAGATATATACTGCACCCATTGGAGTGTGATTGAATTCACAAGGTTTATCCCTGAAAACACTGCCTGATGGCCTGAAAGGCCTAAATCAGCAGGAATTTGAATGAAAAAAGGGTTAATAAAAAGTGGAAGAAATCATGACTTAAGAACTGTGGATGATGTGGACTTATATCCATTTCTACTCCATGAAGGATAAAACATAGATTTCATCTATATTCATCAAAGTACAGAAGTAACAAAAATATATGTCCTACACCCTTTGGAATCTGATTGAATTCAGGTTTCTTGCTGAAAACAATGCCTGTTGGACTGAAAGACCTAAACCTGCAGGAATGAGTGAAAAAAGGGTTAATAACAAGTGGGTTGAATCATGACTTAAGATCTATGGGTGATATAGTTTTATATCCTTTTTCTTCTCCATTAAGTGTAAAACATAGAGATTTTCATCTATAAACATCAATGTACAGTGAAGTTCCATAAAGATATATAATGCACCCTTTGGAGATGCAAATGGCCGGTCTGCCTGCCTCCCAGGCTGTTTCCATGACAACCGGGAGACGCCACAGGCTGCTCTAGGTAGGGTAGCCTATGTGTCCTGTGTGGTCTCCTCCCCCAGGTGCTGGTGTACTAGCTGCGCCTTCGCCCGGCCGGTCCGTAGCAATTGCACCCTTTGGAGTCTGATTGAATTCAGGAGGTTTCTCGCTGAAAACTCTGCCTGTTGGACTGAACGGCCTAAACCAGCAGGAATTTGAATGAGAAGAGTGTTAATAACAAGTGGGAGAAATCATTTCTTAAGATCTATGGGTGATATGGACTTATATCCTTTTCTACTCCACGAAGTGTAAAACATAGAAAGATT
>PVHY01024864.1:0-19109 GCA_004024945.1 Uropsilus gracilis | reverse complement strand
GTCTGACCCTGGTCCAGTCACTGAAACTTTGTGTTACTTCCTCATCTTAAAGTGAAGATACTGTTTTATGAGGCTTCAGTGGAATTAGGGCCACTGAGCCATGGAATAGGTGTTTTAAATGTTTTTCCATTGCTTCTTTGCCCCTGGGTTTCTGGATCTTTTGCTGTCCAAGGGATTTCCTTTTCTTCTTAATATTCCTTTAGTATCATAATTTATTGAATTAGAATGTAGTTTCAGCAAGAGACATATTGTCAAGATGATAATACCATCTTTTTGTCCTTAAAGGAAAGTCATGCCTCTGCTCTCCCTTGCTCTGTTCTCAATTCTTTTGACTACCAAGTGGGGATTTTCTTTTCTCCCCACATCAAGCAATTGTGACATTTGTTGAATACCCTATAATTCAGTTCAATTCTGAACACTCTGCCTGCACAGTGTCAAACCCCACAGGGTTAGTCCCACAAGACTGTCCCACCTCAGACACCAGAAACCCAGGTTGTTACTTGGGCAACTTGGGCAAACTCCTCGGGTTTGTCAGTTGGCTAGAATGACTCCCAGAACTCAGAGGAATGGTTTACTTACTGGGCTTTTGTTTTATTACAAAGGGGTATAACTCAGGAACAGCCAGAGAGATGTTCATAGAGCAAGGTTGTGGAAGGGCACAGAGCTGCCCTGCCCTCTGGGGAGTGCCATCCTCCTAGCACCTCTG
Source organism: Uropsilus gracilis (assembly GCA_004024945.1). NCBI lineage: Eukaryota > Metazoa > Chordata > Mammalia > Eulipotyphla > Talpidae > Uropsilus > Uropsilus gracilis. The sequence goes on along the minus strand of PVHY01024864.1, from coordinate 18,403 downwards.
CATGGTCACCAACCCAGAAGCTCTTTGAACTCTGTACTACATGGATATTTATGGGGTTTCATTGTGTTGGCACAGTTGATTCAAATCAGTGATCATTGTGGATTAATTTGTTTTACCCAGGGGATTTTTCACAGCCTCCAGCCATGCGACTCTCTGCCTTGCTGGCCTTGGCATCCAAGGTCACTCTGCCCCCCAACTACCGCTATGGGATGAACCGCCCAGGCTCCCTGGCAGACAAGAGGAGGAACCCTCCAGGGCTCAGGCGACGCCGGGTGGCTGTGGAACCCATCTCTGATGAAGACTGGCACCTATTCTGTGGGGACAGGGTGAGAGCCTAAGACAAGGGAGGGCCGAGACAAGGGAGGCTCCTGCTCAAGGATTGTCCACTGTGATCCTCGTGTTTTTCACAGGTAGAGATCCTAGAAGGCAAGGATGCCGGGAAGCAAGGCAAGGTGGTTCAAGTTATCCGGCAGCGAAACTGGGTGGTCCTGGAGGGGCTGAATACGGTAAGTGAAGAGTGAGGGTAGGGGTACTCCGGGGTGCCTGTCCCATTTGTCCAGTTCCATTAAAAGTAGCTCGGGGAGGCAGGCGGTGACTGAGAATACTGACGCAGCTGAACCTCCCAGTTTTCAGCTTGAATGCTCTGAGCTGTGGCAGGCAAGCACCTTTCATCTTTCATACATCTTCCTTTCTGATATCCCCTATCTTTTGGACAGCATTACCGTTATATTGGCAAGACCAAGACTACCCGGGGGACCATGGTCCCAAGTGAAGCACCCTTGCTCCACCACCAGGTCAAACTCGTGGATCCTGTGGACAGGTAAGCATATGGGGCTATTTTCCTAACCACTAAATCCATGCAGGTGTGGACACCATTTGTTCAATGAAATGGTGGGTTAGATGCCCTGGAAAAATGAGGGGTAATCTCCTGTACATGACCCCCTGTAGCGATCTCGAACAAGATAAATTTAGCAATTGACTTTTTGGGTTGGAGGGTAGCAGGAAGACATGGTTCCCAGGCCAGACTCACCTGTCTTCTAGGAAACCCACTGAGATAGAGTGGCGATTCACTGAGGCAGGAGAGCGGGTACGAGTCTCCACAAGATCAGGAAGAATTATCCCTAAACCTGAATTTCCCAGAGCTGATGGCATCATCCCTGAAACATGGATTGGTGAGATTGGGTGAGGGGCACAAAGTTGGGGGTGTGGCCAGAATGGGAGTAAGGGGTGTTAATCTCTCCCACTTGTCTTCTTTCCTCTGGTCCAATAGATGGCCCCAAAGATACATCAGTGGAAGATGCTCTAGAAAGAACTTATGTGCCTTCTCTAAAGACACTGGAGGAGGAGGTGATGGAGGCGATGGGGATCCAGGAGACTCGGAGACACAAGAAAGTCTATTGGTATTGAATCTGGAGAGAACAGCATCTCCCTTTCTTGTCTTTGCCTTAAGGCTGGGCCTTTTGTTCAGACACCAATAAAGAGTCTTGTGTCATCCTCTGTATATAGCAGCTATCTTATGATGGACTGACACACCTAACTAGGATACAGCGGTTTCAAGGACTGAAGGGGAGGGAGCGTCTCTTGATGTTATGATAGCCTGGATGGAAGTTATTAAGGCAGCCCTCCCACCCATGGGGCTTGAAGGTTGTGGGCTGGAAACCAAAGAGAAATTTACTAGAAACAAAAGGGAAATGAGTATTCCAATTTTTTTTTTTTTTGAGACAAGGTCTCGCTATGTTGTTCAGGGTTGTCTCGAACTCAGAGATTCAAGTGATCCCTAGCCTCAGCCTCCCAGAAGATTCCAATTTTTTAATAAGTCAAAAAATACATTTTTATATTACATAATATGAATGGAGGGAGAGGATATAAAGCTGAAAGTTTGTGGGGAACCAGAATGGTTCCAGGAAGGATGCAGGAAGCTGGTTCTCTGGATGAGGAGACACAGACTGCCACCCGCTGTGGTGCTGGGGTGGCTGCAGACCAAGGAGTCCAGGACGTGCCTTCCTCAGGCTAAGTTAGCTATCTTCAGTCTCCAGCACAGAGAAGGCCTGGCCTAAGGGCCTCTTGGTGGCCACCAGAACCAGGTTTCTGGGGGACAGTTCAGGACTGAAGATGGGTAGGAGCTCAGCGTGGAAGCCTGGGAGAAAAACAGGGCTACTCAGGAGGATGGAAAAGAGGTCAACCTTCAAACCTGTCTTCTGCCCAGCCTGCAAGTAGAATCCCTTTTCCTCATGGGGGTGGGTCCAAGAGAATTAACACAATCAGTTCTCTACCAGTATCATGGTTGCAGAAGGAGTCCTCAGGTCATTGTTAAGTTTCCCATACAAAACACTGCAGGGATGCTTGCTTAGAAGCTGATGCTTGTATCAGACTGATTCAGTAGGAATCTATGTGAATAAGTACCCTGGCCCCACTCTCCTGGGAACTTTGAAACAAGTAGACCAAGAATCACCCAGTGATGAACCTTACAGATGCTGGGGACCTGAAGAAGCCCCAGAACTCCAGCCCCTCAGACTCCAGGTGCCTGCTGTACTATCCTCACCCTGTTCCTGAAGATAGAGCAGTCGGTCCAATAGAATCAGCGTCTCCACTAGTGGGGCCAGCAGAAGGGCCAAGCTGAAGAAGGCCACCACACGGTTCTCCTGAGCCTGGTGGGCTCGAAGGGCAGCCAGGTTCAGTGGCAACTGGGGGTCCAGTCCCACTCTCTGAAGCCCCCGCTGCACATATCTGTCGGGTTAGCCACAGACAACATTTAGCCTGGCTTTAGGAACCTGCACCTCCCCCACAAACTACCCATTTCTAATTTTGCTTAATTTGCTACCCTAATAACCACTGTTAAATGTTTCTCTGGCTATGTGCTGTTTGTCCAATAGCAAGTTGACCCCCAAATTTATTTTCAGCCAGATCTATGTACTTATTTACATGTATCTTTAGCTTTTAAAGAACTTGATAATCTGATAAGAGTAGTAACTTCCTTTTAAAGAAATTTTGAGGAACTGCCTCAAATCAGAGAACTTGGTCACTCCCCTGGGTATATTTAAATTCTCTTTGGGATATGTGTGTGTGTGTGTGTGTGTGTGTGTAATTTTTTTGAGACTAGATCTCGCTGTGTTGCCCAGGGTAGTCCTGATCCTGCAGACTCAAGCAATCCCCAGCCTCAGGCTCCCAAGTAGTTGGGTAACAGGCACCTGCCACCGCGCTCAGCTGCTTTTTTGAGACCAGATCTCGCTATGTTGCCCAGGGTAGTCTTGAACCCATGAACTCAAGCGATCCCTGGCCTTTTGCCTCTCAGCACTTGGATTACAGGCACACGCCACCATGCCTGGCCTGGGATATTTAAAGAGTAAGTCTTAGAAGGGGTCAGACTTCCAGTGAATGCACCTTCCCCATCCCAATTTCCCCCAGCCTCACTCTTCAATCTTGAGCTCGTGGACCCTGGGGATCCCCTGCACCCCTGGCCGTCGGAGCTCAGGTTGGGCATGTCGGATGACTGTCTCAAGTGCTGCCCGGTAGCAGTGGGTTCGGAGGCCAGGGCCTGCTTTCTGCAGTCGCTCAGCATATTCCTCCAGGGCGTGACAAGCCCCTTCCCGAAGCCTGTAGGGCAGTTCATTGCCTGGCAGCCTTGCCACCCAATGACTCAGTGGGTAGCCTCCAGGGTCACTCAGCTTCATGTAGCAGCAGCCCACTGAGGCCAGAGCCACCACCTCAGGGCAACAGGAGAAGTGCCTCAGCAAGGCAACACTCAGATCCCCACAGGCATGGAGGCCTGTTAGCAACAAGCGCACCTCACTTGGAGGTGGGTCCTCCAGTGGAAGCAGGAGATCCTCACACAGGGCAGTGGGGTCTACCCACCTAATCACATGGTGTGGAGAGAGGCGAGGGCCAGTTTGGCCCACCTGCGGAGACAGGAAAAGACAAAGACGGGAAGTTTTTCGCTGTTCCCATGCCACCTCAGGCCATAGGGAGGGATCTATCCTTTATGCTCCTTCCTTCCTAGGGAAGAAGGTGGGAGAGAAGCTCGGCATGGGAGATAGCTGGGCCTTAAGATTAGCAGAGATTAGCTCTGAGTCTGTCAGAATTCGCTGCAACTCATCTGAGTCCCACTCTTCTCGCTTGTAATAAATGTACTATCCAACTGGCTATGGCAGATGGTGGTAAGAAGACATAGTGGCATGGAAGGCCCTCAAACAGAAAGTGCCTTTAAGGCATGAGGAGGCTTTACAAAAGAGGGACCTCAGGAAAGGGAAAAGAACATACCAGACTGAAAAACTTGAAAGTGGAATTTCAGTCCAAGCTACAGGAAGGGCAGGCCTACCTGTGGGTTCCTCTTCTCCTCTTTCTCCAGAGCCTGCAAGAGCTCCCGGTCCAAACGCTGGGCTCTCTCCACCAGTCTCTGATCCCCTTCGATGCTCTTCACCATCAGCCCCAGCCCCAGGGACATATAGCGGGAGAGATGGCCCTGAATCATGAGAGGGAGAGTATACACAGCCCTATTCAGCAGTCTTCTCTAGTCCCTGCCCTCTCATTCACCAGAACAGAGTCCCAGGCCCTTGAAGTCTTAAATTCCACCCTACCCACTTCCCAGCACTCCTTTGTATTTGCCCCCCTGGGCCCGAGGTCTGATAAACCTGCCAACCACTGTTCTATCCCAACTCAGGTAAACATCAGGGGTGATTCACCTGGCCTGAGCCTACATCCACAACTTGGGTGCAGCCTGTGAGCTCACTCAGTTTCTTCACCAACTGAAAAGAGGAGGGAACAGAGTTATCCAGTCATTGGTGGTTGACTCCCAGAGCTGATGCTCAAACCGAGGGTAGAGCTAAAGATGGCAAAGGAAGTGTGCAGAGGGTACCATGGAAGAGACATAGAAACCAAAATGGAAGTACTGAGCCCAGGCTTGGGTTTTTCGCTGCACTGCTATCATTGATTGTTCCCCACAGAAGAAGAGCCCCACTTGGAAGCATTGGGCAGATTGGTGGCAGGAGAATAGGAATGAGACAGTGAGCCACTAACTAACCCAGCAAGAGGAAAAGAAACCCCAAGACCCGAGAGGGGATGGGGGCAATTAAAAAAAAAGAAAAAGAAAAAAAGAAACCCCAAGACCCGAGAGGGGATGGGGGCAATTAAAAAAAAAAAAAAAGAAAAAAAGAAACCCCAAGACCCAGCATGGAAATCAGACTATAGGACTCCTGCTGAGGAAAGGCCTTTCTAGGGTATGTGGTCTTGCAGTGAGGTGCACACATTTTTGTAAGCCGCAGACTAAAGAGTCTCCCAGATACTCCAGCCATCTCACCTCTCCCAGTCTCCGAATTTCATGTTGCTTCTTGGGTCTGACATGTTTCCGGAATGGAGCTGTTAGTCGGGAGCTCTGACTGGGGTTTTCCTGGAACTCTGAGGGAGTCTGAAACCCAGGCATCCGGGTAAAGGCCAGAGCAGAGGCTGTGGACTTCAGAGCCAGCAGGGTGAGTGGCCACACCGACCTGTACCTGAGATAGTCCAGCCCACGCCCTCAGTGAATAGTCTCATCATGTCCCAAATGCACCAGTTTATAACCCAGGAAGCCCATGAGATGCTGAGCAATGGCTCGCTGTGAAGCTCAGCATCCTGAATCCCCAGCACTAAGCCCCTGTTGCCCATACCTGACCACTTCCCCTTCCCTAGGCATTCCCAGCAGCAGTGTGGCCAGTTGTGGTGGGTTCAGTCCATCCAGCGCTTCCTGCCAAGAGCAAGGGAGCGTGCCCCACAAGTTGTCCGTAAAAAATTCCTGCAAAGAGAAGTAATCACAGGCTACCACCGGTCCCATTCTTCCCATCCCATTCTTAGCACAGCATGTTCTTCCTACCCAGGGTTCAAGAAGCAGAAAGGAGCAGATCATGTAGGACTTTATGGATAATGATAAGGAGTTCAGATTTCACCAAAATATTTAGAAATTAAGGTAAAAGAGTGTCATGTTAAGCTTTACATTTTAAAGGGATCAATCTCTCTTGTGAAGAACAGGTTATGGAGAGGCAGAAATAAACACAATGATCCATTAAATAAACACCATGAGAGAGATGGTGGTGGCTTGGCCCAAACTGGTAGCAGCAAGGAGATGGAGATAAATGGATGCATTCACTATTTATTTTGGGGGTAGAGTCAACAGCATTTCTTGATTGCTGAAGATTACGACTGCTTCCAGGTTTGGGGGTGGAACAATTCGGTGGATGATGGTGCCATTTATACCCTATCTCTTTTATTTTTCACAAAGATTGTTCAGACATGGCTCTATTCCACAGCTGAGAAACGGGCCTAGGAAGAAATTTTTTTTCCCCCAAAGCCTAAGGTTAATACAGTTAGGAAGACAAGATTCTATTAAGTCTGTCTGATTTCAAAGCTGGAACTGACCATTCCACTACATGCCAGAAACTTACTCAAAGATGAATTAACAGATGTGTCCTTGGAACACCTCATACATTCCTAGAAGAGTTCAATACATCTGCACCATGGCTCACATGTCCATGTGTCTTACTACTTTGGATATTACTAGATATTAAAAGTAATACTGTGCTATCTGGAAAAGAGGGGGACTGCCACAGTTTAAATCCCTTGTACAAAAGACCGAAACTCATGAAAGAAAAGAGAGCATAAGCTAAGTCGCTCTCCCTGTCGTGGGCACCTAACCAACCACCGAGACACCTCACCCACACCCCTGTGGCCTCACAATGATGTAGGCGTCCAGGATGAAGCGGTAGAGAGCCAAAACTCGGGTGAGGTTCACCGCCAGCTGCCTCCTCTCCTCATGAGACAGACCCCGGGCAGAGATGCCCGGCATCCCGGGGTCCAGTCGGTGGCACCGGAACCGAGATCACGGTGAAGAAGGAACCACGTTCAGTACCACGAAGCTCCGTTACTCAGGTCCAGCTCAGCTGTGCAGGCGGATGGGGAATCGGGCAGTCTGATCCCCTTCCCGGACATTCATTCCCGGGCTGGGAGGCTGGGGGGCGGAGGGAGAGGGGAGAACGAAAGGCGCCCTCCTGACGTCACAGGTCGCAACGACTCTCAGGCCCGAGGTCACCGCGTGGGCGGCCAGTGGGGCACGGGACCAGCGCAGTGACGCCACAGAGATAAGCAGGCACCTAGCCCACGGTGAAGGGAGGGCCAAGCTTTGGGCCCGGCCCCTCCCGGTACACGCCCCTCCTTTCCCGGAAGTGAGGCCGGTCCGGCGCGCCAGAGTTCCCCGCTATCGCGGCCTTCCCACGGCTTCGCGTTGTACCTCTACGGGCAAGAGGGGCTGGGGAGGGCATCCCGCCCACGCCGCCGCCGCTGCCGCTACCCACGCCCTAGGAATCCCTGGCCTCGCTCCCTGAGGCAGAAGGACTGAGGGCCCGTGTGCGTCGCCCCGGGACGTTCCAATCCGCTCGCCTCCCGTCCCGGGCGTCGGCGGCGCGCACCAACTTCCGTATCCGGCTCTGGGCGCTTCCGGTGGTAGCGGCGTGGGTTAGGGAGGTAGGTGTGTGAGTGTGGGGAGGGGGTTGATCTCTGTGGTGGGTATCGCAGAAGTGCGCTCCGGGGTGGTATCGCATCGCCGAAGTGTGCTCCCGAGGTGGGCTGCCCCAAGCCTCGGTTTCCCTGTGCTGGTATGTGTTGTCAAAGTTCCTTTCTTGGGAGAAAGAAGGGTGAAATACATGTGGCGATTACCCCCGTCCGGAGACGGGGAAGGCCATGTCGATTTGTATCTTTATTCGTAGAACTCACTTTGGGTTGCCTGGGAAATCCAGAGGTCATATGTGCTTTCTTCGTCATATTTTATTCTTTTTTTTTTTTGAGACTGGGTCTCGCTCTTTTTGCCCGTGGAACCGCAGGCTCTCGTTGCCCGGGGTACCACAGACTCAAGCAATCCCCAGCCTCAGCTTCCCAGGTAGCTGGGATGACAGGCGCACGCCACCACGCCCAGCTATTTTTTTTGGAACTAGGTCTCGCTATGGGCCCCAGGCGGGACTCGAACTTTGATCTCTAGCCCCGGCCGCTTCATAGGCTGAAGTTTATTTACAGGCATGAGCCACCGTGCCCGATCACTCTTCGTCATGTTTTAGAGCAAACATAGACATTCACTCCATGAACAGGTAGTAGAGTTTACCTGCGCTGACCTTCTAGACTCACAGAGCTCGAACTCGACAGAAACTTTAACCGCTAAGCTCACAAATGAGACTGATTTAGAGAGGGAAAATGACTTCTAAGCCCAGACTGCTGGGGATTGTGGGAATTGTGGGGTTTTAGTACTGAGACCTCCTGGCTCAGACAGTGCTCATTCCATCATTTCATGTTTCAGCTTCATTTTCCCTCTACCTGGGTCATCGCTCTGATGCCTTTCTTCTATTCAGTCCTATAGAGGTGGGTCTTTTTTTTTTTTTTTTTAGACTAGGTCTCCCTATTTTTGCCTATGGAACCACAGGCTCTTGTTGCCCGGGGTACCACAGACTCAAGCAATCCCCAGCCTCAGCTTCCCAGGTAGCTGGGATGACAGGCGCGCACCACCACGCCCAGCTATTTTTTTTTTGGAACTAGGTCTCGCTACGGCCCCAGGCGGGACTCGAACCGCGATTCCTAGCCCCGGCCGCTTCATAGGCTGAAGCTTACAAGCACGAGCCACCGTGCCCGGCCTAGAGGTGGGTCTTATTTTTTTTCCAGGTCTGTAGGTTCAGTTATAATTCCCCTTCCTTCCCCAGGCTACACTACAAGCCTCCAGATGTTGGTCTGTGGAATTCATCAGAGGATGAGTCCTCAGTCCTTCCATTGGTAAGCCATTCTTCCCAGCAGCTCTCTCACCATCCCCTTCCCTCATGTCTACCTTACTTCTCAATCTGGATTTTGGCAAACCTCCCCCTAAGAAGGCGTTAGAGGGGAATGCCAAGCACCGGAATTTTGTCAAAAAGCGGCGGCTTTTGGAACAGAGAGGCATTCTGAATAAGAAGAACCAGTCCTCTAACAAGGAGTCTAAGTTGCACTCAAAAGTGCCAAAGAAAGAGGAAACTCTTAGAGTGGATGAGACTTGGAAGGTCCCTCCCCTTCGAAAAAAGAAGACAGCTACCACCAGCAATGGATTAGAGCAGTCCCTGGACAAGAAAACTGTAGTGCCTTGGCTGACCCCTGCCCCTTCACAGAAGGCCAGTTCTGTTGTGGCCAAAGTAGATCTGTTGGGGGAGTTCCAGAGTGCCCTTCCAAAGATAAAGAACCACCCAACTCGCTCTAAGAAGAAGGGCCCCCAGAAGAATGTCCAGCAGAACTCCACACAAGCACCATCAGAGAATAAATGCTCTGGAGCACCCCAGAAGCTACCAAGTAAGATGGTGGCAATTGACTGTGAGATGGTAGGCACAGGACCCAAGGGGCATGTCAGTTCCTTGGCTCGATGTAGCATCGTCAGCTACAATGGAGATGTACTTTATGATGAGTACATTCTCCCCCCCTGCCGCATTGTAGACTACAGGACCAGATGGAGTGGTATCCGGAAGCAGCACATGGTTAATGCTACACCCTTCAAGATTGCCCGGAGCCAGGTGAGAGGCAGGGGATACAGTGGGTGGGGGATGGTCCAAGTAATTTTTTAGCAAAGGATATCTACTTGAGAAGATACCAAAGGTGCTGGCTTAAAGGGGTGGAGGAAATAGTGTCCTGAGGAAGAAGGCTTCCTGCTGGGGTGAGGTTTGGTGAAAATTTGGAAATTAACCGGTAGCTGGTATGATAAACTACATTAGCTAAGAACTGTTTTAGGTTCAAGTGGACTCTGACTGGAAAACTGGGAGTCTACTTAGACAAATAGCAGCTAGTGGTGGGCAGAGTAGCGGGCCTGAGTCCCAGGGGGGAAGAGATCCAAATTGGGAATGCCTTGTAGATGTGGGTTTTAGGGTTCAGTAGGGAGAAGTTTGGAGGATTTCTCTAGCAGGAGGTGGCCTGGGGCAAGTGTGGAAGCCTTGATAGGAGAGGGAAGGATGTTGATTAGAGATTTGTGTAACTGGACCCAGTAGTCTGCAATGAAGAGGAAAAAAGACATTTGACCAACTGAGTTCTAATCTCACCAAGCAAACCAACTCATTATAGTTTGTGCTGGATATGAAGAGCACACCCAAAGAACAAGACATGAAGGAGAACTGCTGACGTGAAAAGGAGGGGAAGGGGCAGTGGAGCGAGAAACCATTTGTTCTCGTGGAGGCCTCCAGAGGGCGCCCTTGTTCCACTTTGTAATTTTTTGCTTTAGACTTTCACTGTTCCAACAATGCCTTATATGCCAAAACAGTCCGTGGGAGGAGGTTTACCAGAGGTGAATGTCTGGATCTTAGAAAGAACTTGGAAAGGAAGAGTTGAATATCCTGTGCCCCAGGGGTGCAGCTGAGCAGTCTTGGGAGAGGCAGAAGATGGGATGGCTCCGAGACAGCAAATCTGCTTAGCTTTTGTAAGTGCTTTGTGTTGAAGTTAATGTGAAGTAAGGTTGTTGGTAGACAGTACACTGCAGGTGTAGCTAAGGAGCAACTAAATACCAAGTTGGTTGGACTGCACTGTCTTCTACCAGAGAGTGCTTCCCTGTGGTCAAGCCTGGGTTGGAGACCGTGGTCTGTCCAGTCTGGCCTCTTCCCATTAGGAACTGGCACCCTAATGCCGGGACTGTTGCTCTTGTTCATGACTTGTTTGGAACCCACTTTGGGAATGGTCTTTGAATCCCAGTTCAAAGTTCTGGGAATGGTCCCAGACTCCCAGTTTTCCAGTCAGAGTCCACTTGAACCTAAAACAGTTCTTAGCTAATGTAGTTTGTCATACCAGCTACCGGTTAATTTCCAAATTTTCACCAAACCTCACCCCAGCAGGAAGCCTTCTTCCTCAGGACACTATTTCCTCCACCCCTTTAAGCCAGCACCTTTGGTATCTTCTCAAGTAGATATCCTTTGCTAAAAGACCTCATTAGTAGTATATCCTCATGCTTTAGATCCTAAAATGGTGAGAGTTTATTTGGTTCTAAGACTAGTATGAATAAGATTCTTTTTTTTTTTTTTTTGAGACTAGGTCTCGCTATTTTTGCCTGTAGAACTGCAGGCTCATGTTGCCCGGGTTACCACAGACTCAAGCAATCCCCAGCCTCAGCTTCCCACATAGCTGGGATTACAGGCGCGTGCAACCACGCCCAGCTATTTTTTTGGGACTCGGTCTTGCTACGGGCCCCTGCTGGGACTTAAATCATAATCCGTGGCCCCGGCCTTGGCTTCCTAAGTTGCCACTTACAGGCATGCACCACCATGCCCAGCCCCATGACTGATTCTTAATCTTTTATAGCTTGTAGACTCCTAAAGTCTGATGAAAACCAGAGACTCTTTTCTTCTCTATGTTCCCCTCCCCCCCAAAAAAGCCCCAAATCTACATCCATAGTTCTTTACATATTATTTGGAGCATCTATTACCTGCTAGAACCTATCTTTTGCGTAAGGCCAACATGATAACCATAGCTAAGGGACTTGCAGTGGAAGCCAGAACCAAACTAGATAGTTACATGAGCACCTCAGATGTAGAACTAAAAGCAAACTGATCTGTCATTGGGATGAAAATTAACGAGAAGATAGGGAGCCACTGCCAACAGAAATTCAAACAGGGTCATGCTATGGAAAATGCCTGTTTTCACTTTGCAGGGAAGAACTGGATTTCTTCCTGAGATGTGCGGGGGAGGGCATTTTGAGCATGAAGGAGTTAGAGCTGTTGGTCAAAGGAACCAAGAAGGACCTGTGGCCACACTGGACTTTGAGGATGTGGGGTTCCCCCTTTGAGTTCTCACTACCACCTCTTTCACATGTTTCAGATCCTGAAGATACTCACAGGGAAGATTGTGGTGGGGCATGCTATCCACAATGACTTCAAAGCCATTCAGTACTTTCACCCCAAGTCCCTCACCCGTGATACCTCTCATATCCCCCTCCTCAACCGTAAGGCCGGCTGCCCGGAGAATGCCACCATGTCTCTGAAGCATCTTACCCAGAAGCTCCTGAACCGGGACATCCAGGTAATGTCTCCCCAGATGCTGCCGCGCCCCCAGCTCAGGCTTTGGAGACCACCCTATTGCCTCCAGAATTCCTCTGATTGTAGAGATCCATTCAGGCTGCTCCAGTGGAAATAGCTTTTTGGCCAGAGATCTGATAGCCTCTCCATCAGCACTTAGGGACGATGATTCCTGTTATCTGCCTTACAACCTTCCAAAGGGTACTTGACAAAAGAAAAGAGCTTTATATGGGTTTAAAATCTAGTTCAGAAAAAGAGGAGGTGGCCGGGCATGGTGGCGAATGCTTGTAAGTGACAGCCTAGGAAGCCATGGCCGGCGCCAGGGATTGTGGTTCAATCCCACTGGGGGCATGTAGTGAGACCTAGTCTCCCCCCAAAAATAGCTGGGTGTGGTGGCGTACACCTGTAATCCCAGCTATCTGGGAAGCTGAAGCTGGGGATTGTTTGAGTCCGTGGTACCTGGGCAACGTGAGCCTGCGGTTCCACAGTCAAAAATAGTGAAACCTGGTCTCAAAAAAAAAAAAAAAGAAAAGGAGGAGGCAAGGAGAGGTGGTGGCCTTTGAGACCACATAGTGGATGCAAACACCTCTTGTATATTCATTTGTTTGGCATTTGGAGGAGGGGTGAGCTGCCTGGCACCATGTCAGAGAGAGCAGTTAAAGAACTGGGGAGACTCAGAAGGCCTGTCTGATCTCTGTTATGTTCTGTCATGTAGGGCAATGTGTCACACGTTGCCACACAGGAAGGATTACAACAGATAGCAAAAACTTCCCTTAGGAATTAAACCCCTAAAATTAGGTAAGGAACAGGACCCTGCCCCATTTTCTCTTTGCAGCAGTAGCAGCACTAACTGTGGGCATGGTAGCATATATGAGCAATGGGGCAAGTCAGTTGGGAAGGAAAGAAACAGTCACTTGTATTTCATCCTCTTTTTCCTTTGTTCAGGTTGGGAAAAGCGGACATTCCTCTGTGGAAGATGCTCAAGCCACCATGGAGCTGTACAAGTTGATTGAAGTGGAGTGGGAGCGGCACCTGGCCCAGAATCTCCCAGAAAACTAGTGACTGTAGGGGCCCTGGTGATATGGGGAGACAGAGGCTGCACCCAAAAGAAACATGGCAGTGGACCAATGGACAGCTTGACTAGCTCCACACTTTGGAAGCCAGAGTTATTGGGGAGAGAGAGGTTGCACCCTGGACTTAATATCCATTGCAGTATCACCTCTGGTGGTGTACTCTGTGTCTGGTTAAGTGTCCCATGGGAGGAGGAAGCCTCAGCAACAGACCCATCCCCATGCTGTTTACCTCTTCACTGGTGCTAACCAAGGTCTCGGGGTATTTTGCTTTGATCCAGCTTTTTGACTTCCAGAGGGCAAGGCATGATGGGAAACGTGGTTTCCCAAACTGCCTTATCACTAGGTGGCCATATGTCCCATTTTACTCCTTTTGTTCCAAGTAATTAACAGCAGCCTCTTTCACTCTCAAAAGTATGCAGGTTGGAAGATAAATGGTATGGTCCCCTTGCACGTGTAAATGAGTCTACACCTAGGCTGTCAGGACATGGCTTTTGCTCCTGCCTTGACTCCAGAACTGTCTCTTGAGGGCATTCTCATTAGGGTTACAATATAGTGGTGGTAGAGTGTGAACTTGAAAATCAAATATAGGAAGGCAGTCTTATTTCCTAAAGCAATACAGAATTAATTTAATGTAGCTCATACTTGATAGATTTAAAAAGAGAATTTAAAGTGTTTTTAATCTTTACTTTGCTAAACCAAGTCTCTGAAAACTCAGATGATTCCAATATGTTTTTACATTGGAAAAACAGTTGTGTGGTGTTTTCTTTCTTAGCTTGACATAAGTATTAAATAGCAAGGTCTTATAGGGCTCTAACTATAAAGGAATCCAGGGTATAGAGGACACTCACAGGCTTGTGTTTATGGGAAGTCATAGAGTGCTGACAATGCCGGGCATGGTGGCTTGTGCCTGTAAGCTTCAGCCTATGAAGCAGCCAGGGCTAGGGATCGCCGTTTGAGTACCTCCTGGGGTCCGTAGCAAGACCTAGTTCCAAAAAAATAGCTGGGTGTGGTGGTGCGCACCTCTAATGCCAGCTACCTGCGAAGCTGAGGCTGGAATTGCTTGAGTCTGTGGTACCCCAGGCAACGAGAGCCTTCGGTTCCATGGGCAAAAATAGCGAGACCTACTCTCAAAAAAAAAAAAGAGTGCTGACAATGCCTTTGTGTATAGCCCATCTACTCTATTGCTTTGGCTTCATCCCATCAACAAGCACACCCAAAATGAAACCTGAGCCTGGCAAACACCCTCACACAAGAGGGTATGTGACCAGAAGAGTGACTCAGGGAGCGGGCATGCGGGAGGGACAGAGTGGAGGAGGAAGGGTACTTGGTGACGCCAACCTGGCTGCTCCTGCCAACTCTACCTTGGTGCACACCCTCATCTTGGAAAGGTGAGTCACAGGTCTGACCTTATGTCTGGAATCACTGTCTCTGTCCTGCTTGAGAGAATGCCGACTCTTCTTAGGCACCAGGAATTGTAGCTTCTTGATGCCTTTTTGGCTCCAGGAGTCAGCGTTGTGGCTACAAACTGCCTGTAGAAGAAACTTCCGTGGAGCTAACCGGACCCAGACCTCATCCTGCTGTCCGGTATTGTACTGCAGCTCTGCTCACACCTACCAACGTTGGTCTTTGAGCATGTTGGATCCTGTTGAACCCAACATATGTTGTCTGTGGTACTTTGCAAAGAGGTACCAGGCACCCTTACCTTCTTCTGGGAATAATGAAGGAAGACCACACTAAAAACAATACACAAGCAAGTCTTAATTACATTGTGATCAGTAGACGAGATGTTAACTGGAAAATTCTCATCTGAGTTCAGTTTTGAAGGTACCTGTTGGCAGAAACAAGCCTGGCTTTGTGTGTCTTGATGAAGCTGCAACTGGCTTTTATAGCCCAGTCCTCACTCCCACTCCTACATGCTGAAAGACTCCTCTCAGCCCAACATGGGAAAGAGCCAGGTCTTGCTTTAATTCACTGGGAATAATCTAGGAGACCAGAGGACCTTGCCACCCATTCCTTACCATTTCTCTCATTTTATGTCAGAACTCAGCTCACCCTGCAAGGTTACCTGAGAACCCCCTTGACTTCACTTCTTTCCTGTCCTGAGTTCATCCCACCCACTATGGACAAGCCTCACTGGAGAGCAGCCTGAATCCCAATTAATAAGTCCTGCTTTGCCTTGGCGATCCTTCAGAATGGGGTCTATCCATCACAAGAAGTGAACTTTTTTTTTTTTTTAAGACTAGGTCTCACTATTTTTGCCTGTGGAACTGCAGGCTCACATTGCCCGGGCTACCACAGACTCAAGCTATCCCCAGCCTCAGCTTCCCAGGTAGCTGGGATTACAGGTGCGTGCCAACACGCCCAGCTATATTTTTTAACTAGGTCTCGCTATGTTGCCCAGAGCAGGACTTGAACCGCAATCCCTAGCCCCAGCTGCTTCATAGGCTGACGCTTACAGGCATGTGCCACCGTGCCTGGCTTAGAAGTGAGCTCTTTTAATTAAATCATTTTTATTGCATACATTTTCTAATGCTGAGACCTCCTGCAGGTGAAAAAAGGGAAGGGCAAAGAATTAACTCTCCAGTGACTCCAGAGGGGGTACTGTACTTTGAATTTTCAGGTGCTAGCAGTGTTTTTCACCCATCCTTAACCCCTGAGCAAGTGGAGGGTCCAAGGAGGAGTCATTTGGTTCCTAGTTTAACAGGACTGCAGCTGACAATAGGAAAGATCAACGGCACTGTAATTACGAACTTGCCCCAAGGGATGTTAGTCTTGTCTAAGTTCAGAGAAACAAACACCCATGTGTGCCTTATGCCAGCTGCCTCTATCCTGCATCTACAGTCTGTGTATTGTTCACAAGGCACTTTAACTTGGCTAGTCTGTAGAACAAGTACACCAAACACCATAAGCATAACAGTGAGTGATACAGACCTTCAAGTTTAATCTTGACACTTAGTAAATTTGTGATAGTAGATCACTTTGGTTGGCGCCTCAATTCTAGCATCAAAATGTGGGGATTTAACTGATGGTGGCTGTCATTAATTATAATAACGCACGGTGGCATGTGCCTGTAAGCTTCAGTCTATGAAGCGGCTGGGGCTAGGGATTGCAGTTCAAGTCTTGCTCTGGGCAACACAGCAAGACCTAGTTCCAAACAATAGCTGGGTGTGGTGGTGCACACCTGTAACCCCAGCTACCTGGGAAGCTGAAGCTGGAGATTGCTTGAGCCTGTGGTACCCTGGGCAACGTGAGCCTGCAGTTCCACGGGCAAAAATAGCAAGACCTACTCTCAAAAAAAAATTATAATAATGCTATCTTTCACATAGCACTGTTCTTGCCAGGCACTGTGCTAAGCCTGTTAGGTGCATTGCCAAATTCTCTGTCAGCTAGGTCATGGAATTTCATTTAACATGAGGAAACTGAGGCTGACAAAAGGCAAGAACTCTTCCCTAAGGCAAATATGTGGAGGTTGGCCATGCTGGCGCTCAAACCTGTACAGTTCACCTGCTTGAAGTCTTAGCCACTGCCCAACCTTGCTGTGGTGAGACTTGGTATCCTTCCATTAAAATGTTTATAAACACCTGCTATGTACCAGGCTTTGTGCAAAACCTCAGGAAATGATATTGTCTTTGCCCCCAAGTTGTTTACAGCAATGTGAAGAATAGAAACCAGTCAACTGGGCTGGGCATGGTGACACATGCCTGTAAGCGGCAGCCTAGGAAGCTGCAGCTGGGGCCAGGGATCATGGTTCAAATCCCACTGGGGGTACATAGCGAGACCTAGCCCCCAAAAAATAGCTGGGCGTGGTGGTGCGTGACTGTAATCCCAGCTACCTGGGAAGCTGAGGCTGGGGATTGCTTGAGTCTGTGGCACCCCGGGCAACGTGAACCTGTGGTTTCACAGACAAAAATAGCAAAATAGCAAGACCTAGTCTCAAAAAAGAACCCCAAAAACCAGTCAACTAATTTCAGTGCTCTGCAGCAGGTGCACTACCCAGACAGACATTGAAATATTCAAAGAAAGGGGAGAGTGTCATAAGATCTGTGTTTTAGGAAGATGGTGCTTTTTTTTTTTTTTTTGAGACTAGGTCTCACTATTTTTGCCTGTGGAACCACAGGCTCACATTGTCCGGGGTACCACGGACTCAAACAATCCCCACAACACCCAGCTATTGAAGATGGTACTTGCAGCCAGATAGAAGCAGGCTTGGAGAAGGGCTAGGGGAGTTCTGTTTGAATAGTTTGCGTGGGTAGTAGTGGACTCAATGAAGTGGGAAGAAGGTATGTATGAATGTTACCAAGGAGGCAGAAGCAACAAGACTTGGAGATCAGGGAAAGAGGTTGAAAGGTTTATTTGATATTTCTGGATTATTGTGACTAAGCAACAGTGCCATTCACTAAGAGAGACTCTGGTGGGGAGAAAAAAAGATAATGTGAATTGAGTTGACTTTAAAATGCCTAAATTTACCCAAGGGAGAATGGGTACTCTGGAGGTGATTTCTTGGCAGAGTAAAAGGGTTTTGGGACTGGAAATTCAGATTTCATGGTGAGGATAACAGTGGGGTGGAAACCCCATGCAGAGATAATAGGGCCTTCATTTAGAAGGAGGAGGAGAACACCAAGTTCAGAGCCTTGGGAAATACCTAAGCCTACAAACTACTGGAGGAAAAGAGACTTATCAGAAAGGTAGGAGACCTTTCCAGGAGGGAGGTGATTATTATATCAAATACCATAAGAGGGACAAAGATAAGAGCAAAAAAGGGTCTTTTGTTTAGCATATGGTACCCTTTATTGAAACAATGTCTGTGGTTGGAGGTGGCAGGAGCTCAACTGTGTTGGGCTGGAGATGAGGTAGGAGCACAGTGGAGTTCCTGAACATGAATTCAGGAAGCACTGCTAGGTAGCTGTTATGTTATTCCTAGCATCATTCCACCAGGCAAATACAGGGGGACCCCAAATAGAGGGGAGCCAGGTAGGCTGCTGTAGGTGTGGGTGAGTGTCCAAAAGGAGATGAGAGACAAAAGTGTTGGAATTCCAGGCATCAAGGACTTGAGAGACTAAACTGTTGTGGGAGCACTGGAGGCTACAGGATTAGAAGCAGGATAACTGGGAGCCAGAACTGGATCCTTGGTGACCAGAGATGGACAGATTCAGCAAATAAGTAGCAGAACATGTCAATACCATAGGTCCTAAAGAGATGGGGGTAGGATTTCTAAGAGGGTGGCTGAGGCCTCGTTAAGACCATAAGAATTTGGCCGGGCACGGTGGCTCGTGCCTGTAAGCTTCAGCCTATGAAGCGGCCAGGGCTAGGGATCGC
>PVHY01024863.1:0-19116 GCA_004024945.1 Uropsilus gracilis | reverse complement strand
GGGGCGCCCCCCGGGGCTGGCACTAGGGATTACAGTGGCGTAACCGGACGTGCGGGGCGTGCTGGTTCCGTGACGCAGCCCGAGGGCCGCAAGGAAGGGTGACGTTCGGTGACGCTCCCGCAGGAGCAGCTGGGGGGGAGGGGGGAGGGGGGCTGGGGGGTGCGGCGGCTCGGGCGGGGCTCCGTCCTTCCCTCCGGGGACAGGTGGGTCCGATGGCTCCGCCCCAGGCCAGGCCCGTGCGCCTCCGGGCCGGGTCGTGTTTGGTTAAAAAAGCTTCGATAGAAAAAGGGGCCGGGCGCCCCTGGCCTCGCCGGCCGCGCAGAAGCAGGCAGGGCCTGGGCTCGGCGCCAGCGCCTCCGAGCAGGTCCGCGCCCCGGGCCTGGCGAGCGGCCGCGCGGCTCAGAGCGACGTGGCGACGCTGTGCAGCGGGCTCCCGGGCCGCGACGACAGGGCGGACGAGGTCGCCGAGCGGGCGCCGCGCGTGCTCAGGCAGACGCCGCTGTCCAGGGCGTTGTTGTTGCGGTTGGGCGCGGGCGGCGGGGCCCGCGGCCGCTCCTCCGTCTCGTCCACGTCCGTGTCGTCGATGAGCGGGATGTTGTGCGTGTAGTCGTTGATGAGGAGCTCAGGCGTCGCCATGAAGTGGTGCACGGAGCTCTTGGAGCCGGGCTTCTCCAGGCCCTCGTACAGCGAGCTGCGGAACGCCTTCACCACGCGGATCTGTGGGGGCGCGGCGCGCGGGAGAGGGGCGGCTGTTAAGGCCTGGCTCTGCCGGGGCGCGCCGAGGGCGGCGGGCGGGCCGGGCCACGTGGGGCCTGGGCCTCGGGCTGGGCACAAGCGCGCCAAGGGCTGGCGGCGTCCCTGGGTCCCTCTGCGGCTCGCGTGCCCCTCCCTGGGCCCTGCCCTGGGGAGCACGGGCCAGGCGGCCCCGGCTTCCCAGCTGCCAGAGCGGCAGGACGCACGCGGGCTGGGGCGGCGCTGCCTGTCCGTCGCCTCCAGCGGAAGAGCTCGCTAGGCAGACTCCCAGCCGGTGGGGCAGGGCGGCTGTGGCGAGCGCACCGCCCCTTCCCTCTCCTAGATTCTGTGCCTTGCGCCCCCCCCCTCCCCCTCGCCCCCGCGGCCTCCACAGGACCCATCCTGCTGCTAGACTTCCGTGCCTTCCTCTTACTGGCCCTGCGCAAGCACGCGGCACAGCGGGCCGCCCTTCTTTCTGGAAGCTTCTGCTGCCCTGCGTTGCCCTGGCCCGACCTGCGGCCTCCCACGCTGGCTGCTCCTTCTGGGCCAGCGTGTCCCCAAGGCCCCCTCCTGCCAGCGACACCTCCTGGCACCGCCACACCCTGGCCCCGGCACGGGGCTTCATCTGGCTATGGTCAGGGACCGCGGCCACGTCCCTCCCCCGAGCCCTGGGCCAAGGGCCCACCGCCGTCCATCGGAAGGCTGCCAGCGCTGGCCCTGGCCTGCCCACCTGGCACGCTTGGCCGCTCACAGGCCTTGGTTGCTGCAGGGGCTTCTCACGCCCCCCGAGAGAACCCCAGCCCTCGGCATGTGTGTCCGGTCGGGCTGGCACTTCGCGGAGCAGACCCTCGCGCCGGGTGCTGCCTGCCCCCGGAGCCCCCCCACCCTCCATGCCCCGGCTCTTCCTCCTCCTCGCTGTCCTCGGCCTCCGCTGTCTCCGCGGTGCAGCTGCAGCTGCCCTGGCACCGGTTTTTGGCACCTTGCTTCCCGGCGGCCCCCGCTGCACCCCGACACCAGCCGGCTCCCCACAGGGAAGCGCTGAGCCGCCACAGCCTTAGACCCCCCCAGGGCCCGCCAGGCCCCGCTGCAGGGATTAGCTGCGCTGCTCTCCGTCATCCCTGGCCCCCTGCAGCCCCCTCGCACCACGTTCACAGCGTGTCCGCCCCCATGAGCGTGCAGGACGCTGAGCTGCCGGCGCTTTGCTTCCCCCCGGCCCCCAACCTGGGTTCTTTCCTGTTTCTGGACGCCAGAGCGGACAGGTCGGCTCTGCTGGGCCCCAGCCCAGCCCGCTGGCTGCAAGAAGGGGAAGGAGTTCAGGTGCCTTCCCCGCAGGCAGCAGTGCAGAGCGCACTCTGTGCCACCCCTGCGCCACTCCCTGCGCCAGGCGGGTGTCTTCCGCTCATCTCCACGCCCGTGACGCCAGGCTTCGATGTTCCTGCTTTAGTGCAGATGCTGGCAGAAGGTGGCCCCGGGGCTGACTCTGACCCTCCGCGTGGTCTTGCCAATAAAGTTTTATTGACACACGGCCACAGGCACTCGTTTGTCTTTTCCGTGGCCCTCTTGCCATCTGAGGGCAGAGCCACAGAGTTGCTACGGAGCCCTGGCCTGAAGCGCTAACCACGGTCCCTCGCTAGCTCGTTAGAAGCCTGCTGACCCCTGGTCGGACCATGAGCCCAGCCGTTCACGGAGCCCGTCCGTGCCAGCGTCTGCAGTCCGGGCTGATGTCACACACCTAGGGCAGCGAGCTGAGCAGAGAGCCACAGGGCCCGGAGTTGGACTGTCCACTCCAGGTCTTAAATGCGGAGAGGATTTTCTCTGAACTTGGCAAAGCTCATCGCCCATGGCCAGCCCTGGCCAGCCCTTCCCCGAGTCCCCCCACACTGGCTTCTGAAATGGGGGGAACACAGAAGTGGAGACTCGTTTGATGCTTTGAATGAAAAGAGATCGTTTCTGTGGCCGTGGTGCGTGTCGCCTGTCTTTCCCGGCTCCTGCCTGTGTGGCTCACGCCGCTGGGGCCCTGCGTCCCCCCAGGTCACCAGCTCCTGCCCTTGGCTCTGACCCCCCCTCCCCGCTTCAGAGCTGCAAGCGCTCTGGCATGTGGCGGGGCCTGACCGGTGGCGCTCACACCGGTCTGAGCCCGGCAGGGGGGCCCATCAATCGTGACCCTGAGTCCAGGTCGCTGAGCGACGACACAAACGTCAGACATGGACGGCAGTCCCAGGAGTCGCCTGACAGGTGGGGGGAGCCCCAGGGCCGACGTGCCCCCCACATGTGCCTGCCTCCGGCTTGCTCCTTCACCGCTTGCCACCCCAGTCCAGCCAGGCCCCCACGCGAGGGCAGCAGGCCTGCCCCTCTCCCTCGCCCACAGCGCTCATCTGTGCCCGTTCTTGGCCACATGCCCTCCTGAGCTGCAGGGCTGCAGGGGCCGCCGCCTTGCCCCACCCGGGCCGGGACTTGGCGGGGCACGCGGAGCTGCCCAGCCACAGCCCGCTTCCCGGCCGCGCCGCCATCCTCTCCCGGGGCCGCGAGCCTTCCCCGCCCGCCCCGCACGCTGCCCAAGCGTGAGACCCCAGCTGCCCGCGCCCAGGCCCCGCACCTCCCCTTCCGCGGCCCCCTTGGACGTGTGCTCGGTGCATCCGGCTTCCGTGGCCCCGAATCCCCCTCGCGGCCTTCACGTGGCGGCCACGAACGGCCACTTCGCCCTGCCCCCTCCGCCCGCGACGAAGGCCCTGCGCGGTCACCGATGCCTTTGCACCCGGCGGGGCCGCAGGGCCCGGCGGGCACCTCGCGCCCGCCCCAGCCGCACCTCGGAGGCCTGGGCCGCTCTCGGGGAAGCCGCAGTGCAGAGGCGGTGGCCGTGGGCCTGGGCCGGGGCGGCGCCCCGCGCCCGCCCACCTGGCTGGCTGCCGGCCCCGCCTCCCTCCCCGCTGGCAGCCTGGGTCCAGCGGGTCGGCTCACCGGAGCTGTGAGCAGAGCCGCAGCAGCGCCAGCGGCCTAGCGGCGCGGAAGGGCCGCCGTGTCGCTGCCGGCGGAGGACGCAGCCGCTGGGCCGCTGGGGTGGCCGGGCTGAGCGTGGCTGCGCCTGCCTTTTCCTGACCGTCAGCCACTGAACTTCGCGGGTGGTGGAGGGAAGGAACGGGCAGCGGGCAGGCAGGCGAGGCACGGGGTCGCCCGCCCCATGAAGTGGCCGAAAGGGTGAAAGACGATCAAAGCAGGGGCTCCCGGACGCTGATGGCCACCCGGCGACAGCCACCGGCCGGCCTCTGGCCTGCCCTCTGCACGGCGAGGCTCGGGAGTGCGCGCCCCCTGCTGGCCCTGCCTGGCCACTGCTCCCCCGAGGGCCCGCCCGCTCGGCGCCGCCCCGTCTCTGGGGGGACTCTGAACCCGGAGCCTCTCCCAGGAGGACGGAGCCGTTAGCTCCCTGCGCGTCCAGGCCTCACCGCTGGAAAAGAGCCTCGACGCAGCAGCGCGGCGGGCCTTGGGGAGCAGCTGCCAGGCGTGAGGCGACTCGTGGCCCGGAGCGGACGTGGAGCAGGGCGGCCTAGAGCCCGGGTCGCCCCCGGAGGGCTGGGGCGGGGCCGCGAGGCGTTCGGGCCGCTCACCCCCTCGCCGCGGAGTCCGGGCGTGACCCGCAGGCTCCAGAGCGGCCCTTTCACTGCGCAGGGAGCCCTTCCGCGCGACGGCCCAGCGCGGGCCCGTGGCACACAGGGCTGGCAGTGCTCCTCGAGGCCGGGCTCCAAACGCGCATCCTGGCGCCCGGGCGTCAGCGCCCAGCCTGGGGCGCGCTCGGACAAGGGGTCCCGGCGCCCGCCTGGAGCTTTGGAGTCGCCTGGAAGCGCGCGCCGCCGGGGCCCTGGCGCCCCGCAGGCGGAGGGTCTCCCTGGTGTGCAGGGAGGCGGGAGGCAAGCCTGGGGGGCCGTGTCTCCAAGCCCACGGGCTGCCCGTGAGCGGAGCAGGTGCGGGCGGGGAGCGCCGCCCTCCATCTCCGCCTGCGGCTTCACGACGACCCCTCGGAGAGCGGCCCGGGCTCGCCCGCCCGGCCCCGTGGCGCCGGATGGGATGGGAGGTGGCCGCGTGGCCGAAGCCGAGGCGACCAGAGCCCTGTGGCCGCACCTGGCCCGTCGCCGCGTGTACCCCGCGCTTCCGGCGGGCAGGACAGGGCCTCTGCGGCTCCGGGACCGAGGCTGGCCGCTGTGGAGGGGCCGGGCTGGCCGGCGCCGGCCGTGGAAGGGGCGGGGGTGGCCGGTGGGCAGCTGCCTTTGAATGTGCGGTGGGAGGGGCTGCGCTGTGTCCGTGGGCCCCTGATCCGAGCCGGAGGCTTCTCTGCAGCCGGCCGCGACCCTGGCGCTCGCGAGTGGGGGTGCTCAGCTCCCCACGGCGCCGGTCAGCGCGGCTGCGGCCGGAGCGGGGCGCCCCTGGCGGGAGGAGGCGGTTTTGCATTCCTTAGGTTTCCAGGAGGCTGGCAATGGCTACTGGCTGCTCTTTTCCGGGCCACAGCTCTGGTCTCAGAGGCGCTGGTGGCCTGGAAGGCCTCGGCCTGGGCCGGGTGGCAAGCAATGCCACGGGGCAGCCAGCCGTGAGGCGGCGCAACGGCCGAGCGGCTGGGAGGAGGCTGGGAGGTCACCACTGTGTGCTGCGGGCGGCGACACCAGGCTCCTGAGCGCAGAAGTGGCCAAGGTGCGTGGGTGCCAGCGGGCATGGGTGTTCTTGGAGGCGAGGGGCGGGCTAAAAAGCGTGAGGTGGGCACATCTGGATGCGCTGAGCCTCCTGGACACTGGCGCTCACCGGTCACCCCGCGGGCCCTGAGGACAGTCCCCGGCCCCTTCTGTCACTGGAAGCACAGAATGGCGAGCAGAGGCACCTGTCGCTGCGGCCCTCACGCTCCTCATCCACAGGCGCTCACTGCCCTCGCGGAGGGCCCGGCTGGGGGCGAGGCCGGCTGCCCGCGGCAGAGCGAGGATTGCCGTAGGAATCCTCCGGCTGGCTGCGCGCCACGCCGGCTGCCAGGCGGCCTCGGCCCGCGCCGGAGCGCTGCCTTCCTTCCGGCCGGTTCCAAGAGGCGCCGCGAGCCTGCGCCGGCCGCTCGGCCAGGCCTCCCCGATGTGTCCGACGCGGCTGCCGGCTGCTGGCTTCTCAGGGTCCTGGTGGCTCGCGGCGGGCCGGCTCCGAGTCGCAGCGCAGGTGCCGCGTGGCGGCGGCGGGGTGAGCTGGGGCCGGCGGCTCGGAGCGGCCATTCCTGACGGTGACTCGGGGCCACGCTGCCGGCCCGCCGCGTGGGCGCCTCCTGAGCTGCCGCCGACCCGGGTCGGACGTCCTCCGGGGCTGTCCCTGGGGCCGCAGCCCGTGCTCCTCGCCTGGCTCGGGCCCTTGCGGCCAGGTCCTGCGGCGGCTCGTCGTCGGCGACGGGTGGCCCCATACCGTTGTACTTACCGCGCGCCGCTGAGCGCCCAGCGGTGGGGACGGCGGAGACGGACGGTGCAAGCGCGAGGAGCCGAGGAAGAGAGGGCACCGCCATGGGGAGGAAGTAGGAGGACCCCGGGGAGCCGAGAGACAGCGGAGGAGCCGGGAGGGGGTCCAGGCAGGCCTCGGAAGGGGACGGGCCGAGCGACAGACGCCTTCTGCCACGTCCGCGGGCAGGCAGGTGGAAGGACGGAGAGCTGGCGGACGGAGCCGGCAGGGGGTCGTGGGGAAAATCAAGTGCGGCGGGAGCGGATCCGCTGCCCCTGCGGCAGGCCCGCGCTGCGGGCCCTTTGGTGCTGGAGAAGAGGGTGTGCCGGCCGGCCCAGCACCTGCCTGTCGTCGGCTGCAGCGGGGACAAGGGTCAGCCCGCCCCGCGAGCGTGACAGCGGGGGGCGGGCGGGCGCCTGTGGTCCGCAGGGCGGCGTGCGTGTGGGTGCGCTGCTCGCTCTTCCCGGGGGCAAGGTGGTGCGGGGCACTGCAGGCTTGGCTCCCTCCCTTGAAGGGCAGAGTGGCCCGAACGGCCACTTAAGCCAGCGGGGAGCCCCCCCCCCAAGCAGTGACCTCTCACCAGTTCCTAAAAAGGGAGAAAGAAGGAAGAGAAGCAACGAGAAGCCGAGACGGACGCAAAAGGGAGAGAGAGGAAGCGGGCGCGAGTCGGTGGCCGAGGCTGGGAGGAAAAAGGCACAGTTAGTGGCTCCGGCCTGCAGAGCGCGTCGGGGGGCGCGGGCCCCGCTGCAAGGAAAGGGGCGCCGGGGTGGGCGCGGCTGGCCCGAGGGCGGGGTGCGGGCCTGGCTGTGAGCCACCCGGCAGGCGCGTCCCCGCCCGGGGCCGTGAGGGTGCCCGGTCTCCCCTTCGGGTCTGTGAACGGTGCGGGCAAACGGCGAGGCCCCGGGTGCGCGTGAAGTGTGACCGACTCGGCGGGAGCTCGCGGCACACGGACGGGGGCCATGGCTCCCGGCCCTTCGGAGGAGAGCGAGCGAGCGAGCAAGGGCCAGGGCGGGCGGACGCTTTGCCATCCCGAAGCCTGTTTGGGAAGAGCGAAGGCGCCTCCAGAGGAGGCAGCGCGAGGAGACTCCGGCGGCCGCCGAGGGGGCCGTCCCGGGCGGGCGGTGCCTTGTTCCGCGGCGAACGGGCCGCGCAGGCACCGGCGGCCGCACCGGGCCCAGAAGCGTCCCTCGCCTTCTCGGCCCCGGGCCCGGCAGGAGCGGCCGAGTCCGGAAGACAACGCGGCCGCCGCGGCCTGGTCAAGAGGAGGAAGCCCGCGACCGCGACGGAGCGGCCAGCGGGGACCCGAGAAGTGAAGGCAGCGAGCAGAAGGCCCGGCCCGTGGACCCAGCTCACGAGCGGCCGCGCCGGCGGGACCGCGTGGCGAGACGGGCCGCGGGGCAACGGCGAGCGCGGGAAGCCGTGGCGGGCGGAGGCCAGGCTGGCAAAGAGGGCGGAGACCGGCCGGGGCTTCTCCCCAGAGAAGCCGGTCACGGGGAGACGGGAGCCAGACTCGCTGCCAGCGGCGCGGGGGACGGGCGGCGCCGGGGGTTACGCGCGGGGGGCGGACAGAGCGGTTACGTCGTGGAGCTGGCTGAGGCTCGCTGGCCGCCGGCGCGCGGCACCCTGAAACGAAGCGCTTCTCTTGAAGGTACTCACTACCTCCATCTGTGGGAGAGAAAACGAGACAAAGGTTGGCTGGCGGCCGTCCCCGAGCCCGGCGGAGAGGGCGGCCCGGCGCCCCCGGCTGAGCCTCGCGGCCGCGGAGCCAGCCGGGCGGGTGAGCACGGGCACGTGGCGGGCGGCCCAGCTGCGGCCTCCGGCGCCCGCTCGCCGCCAGATGCCTGTCCGCGCAGCAACTCCGAGCCTTTCTCCTGCCCCAGCGCACCTGAGGGCTGCCGCACCCCTCAGACACAGGGGCCGGCGGGGGCGCGGCGTTCCCAGCTGCTGGCTGAGGTCAGCCGGGGGCGGGAGCCTCCCGGGGGCGGCGGGAGCGGGTGCTTCCTGCGGGCCGGGCCGGGCGCCGGGCTGCCGGGAAAGCCAGGGGGCTGGCTGTCCACGCTGCAAGGCGTCCACGGGGGATGAGCAGCGCGAGGGCGGAGCCGTGGTGTCCCTGCCCCTGGCCTGCACCGCCTGCCCCCGCCTGCGCTGGCCCGGGCAAGATGGCGCCTGGCTGCGCACCGAAGGGCTGCCTTCCGGGCCGGGCAGCTGGGCCTTCCGCGGGTCGGGGCTGGGGGCTGGGGGCGGGTTTCCGCCCTGCGCCACCCCGTTCTCCGGGACACTGGGCGGCGAGGCCGGCTCGCATCCCTGCGGCCCAGGCGTGGCGGGCCCGGGCTGTCGGGCAGCGCAGACGTGTTGGAAGGAGGCGGCAGGACCGTCCGGCCGCCCCAGCCAAGAGGAAGCGCCGCGTCCTTTCCACCCTGGCCGCTGCGAGCCGCCGCCCGTCCCCGCAGCCCGCTGGCCAGAGGGGCCTCGTGCAGGGCGGGCATCGTCCCGGGCACCTCAGAGCGGACGCAGCGGCGGGAGACGAGCACAGTCTCCTCCTCGGGCGTCTCCCCCCGGGATGGAGCTCGGGCCTCTCTAGCTGGGGCTCTGGCGGCGGTGGGGGCGGACAGGGATGGCACAGATGCCTCTCCCGGCCGCGTGGCGCTGGGATGACGGTCGCAGGGCAGGTCATGACCTTGTCCACCCCCGCCCTCGCCCCAGGCCGCCACGAGGCCTGGCGGCCGCCGGGACCTTTCATGACACGGGAAGGGGATCCGGCGTGTTTCAAAAACCTCCGTGTTCTGGGTGTGAAGGCGTCTTTATTGCGGCGTGGCCCTGGCGGCCGCCGCGTGCTAGTGGGCGGTGGCGCGGAGCGGCTGGCAGGTCACCAACGCCTTCACTTAGCGACATGGGAAGTGCTGTCGGCCTCCGAAATCTGGGGAGCAAGTTTGTAGTTTCAAAACCGCAGGAATCCGCTCGGGACGAGTGTCGGCTCGGGGCGCTCGCAGAGCGAGGCCTCGCCCGCTCTTCTGCTTCGCAAGCGAGCGCTTGCAACGGCCGTGGAGAGCCGCTCCGGGCAGGCGCGCGGGCGCCCCCACGGCCTCCGCCTCCTCGCCGGCCAGCCGCAAGGCCCAGGGCGCCCGGGGCGCTGCGTGACCGGTCGCGCGGCTGGCGCGCGGGCGGTGGGCGCCTCGGCCCGCGTCCTCCGCCGCCGAGCGGCCCGTGCGTGGGCGCAGCCGACCCGATCGGTCCGGAAGGCCCAGCCCCTCGCCGGGGGCCGCAGCGGGGCCAGGTCCAGAGCGCAGGCGCACCGCGACCGACGGACGCGCCGACTGGCCCCGCGCCCATGAGCCCCCCTAGGCCTGGGCTCGGCCCGGGCAGCGCAGCCGCGCCAGCGGCGGGAAAAGCTGCTGCTGCCGGAGCTTGCACAGTGGGAGCCGGCGAGCAGCCCGGGGGTCAAGGTGTCCCCCCAACTGGCTGCACCCGGGCGGGCGTCGGGCCGCCTGAGACCAGGGCGGCCGCCAGCAGAGGCCCTTCCCGACCTCCCCCGCGCTGCTCTCTGCCACGCGGGCGGCGCTGTCTGCCGCGCCTCCTGCTCGCCTTGGGCCCGGAGCGCGTTCCCGGGGCTGCTGCGGGCCGCTTCGCCCAGCCCCGGCCGGACGCACAGGCGCCCTGGGCCTCGGGGGCAGCGAGGGCTTCTGGGAAGGCCTGGCGAGGCGCAGCCTCAGGGTGGGGGCGGGGGGCTCCGTGCCGCGAGGAGGGGCAGCGGGGCGCCCCGCAGGAGTTGGCGGGCCAGGCAGCGAGCGGCCGGGAGGCACAGCACGGCGAGCACGGGGTGCCCGGCCAGGGGCACCGGGCGCAGGGCCAAGGCCGGAAGCAGGAGCGCGTCCTGGGGACGGGGCAGGCGCGGAGCAAGGGCCCCCTCAGGCCGGGCTGGGCGCTGAGGCTGGGGCCGGGGCGCAGGAGCAGCAGAGGCCTGGGCAGCACGCTGTGCGGTGGCGGCCGCCGGCACCTTCCCTTGGGGAGGAGCCGCTGCAGCCGGGCCCGGGGTCCCGGCGGGGTGCGGGGTGCAGGTGGGGGCGCGGGGAAGCCCAGCAGCGCGCAGGGCCAGGTGGCCGCGGGAGGCGGAGGCGCCGCGGCCTGCGGGTGGGTGCGGAGGACGGGCGTGCGCAGTGACGTGGCGTGACGTGGGAGCGGAGCGGAGCCGAGGTCTCGGGGATGCAGGGAGACGGGGCAGAGTCCGGCGCGGCCAGGGGCTTTGGCTCCCAGTGCAGGTGGCAGAGCCGGGTTTCCCTCCCAGCCCGGGAGCAGGGGGTGCGCAAGGGGCACCAGGGCGCCACCTGGAGGCTGCCACGAGAAGGGCGGCGATGGCGGCTGCTTGCAGGGCCTGAGGGCAGGCGCGCCAAGGCCAAGGCAGAAGCCAAGCGCGCGCGAGCTGAGAGGGCCCTGGCCACCGCAGGGACGAGGCCCAGGCTCGGGCAGGCCCCCACCAGCCGCTGCCCTGCTGGGCGCAGTGCCCCAGGCTCCTGGGCTGGAGGGTGGCAGAGGTAGGTGGAGCTGCCAGGCGAATGAGGGGGAGCAGTGGAGAGGGGAGCAAGCTGAAGGCAATTCCGGGGGTGCTGGGCAGCGGGGGGGACGCCTTGCAGACCTTGGCAAGAAGAGCCTCTGGGCCACCGAGAGGCCAGGCAGCGGCGGCCTAGCGCGAGGACGCTCGGGCGAGGACGCGGACGGCCCCTGGTCTGGGAGGCGGCCAGGAGAGCCGGGCAGCGCCCGGGCAGGCGGGCTCCTGGGAAGCCTCTGTGCGCGCCCCCGGCCAGCAGGCGCCGTGGCTGCTGACCTCACGAGGGCTGGCCGTGGCCGTGGTGTTGGGGTGGCCAGAGTCCGCTTCCCACGGGACTCACAGCCCAGCCCCCACCGGGCAGCGCGAGGCCGGGCTGCCGAGAGCACAGCAACGGCCCACGTGCCCAAGGCCACCACCGGTCATCGGGACAGCCCCGACGCAGCCTAAGTGGCGCCTGCGCCCACCGTGCAGGAGGTGCGCCGGGCTCCGAGGCATGGGTGCTGGGCACGCCCGGCGGTGGCAGGGGGACCCCAGCAACGGCCCACGCGCGGCCCCGGCAGGAGGCCTGGCTGGCGGCGGGGGCGGCCGCTTACCTGCGTCTGGATCCGGTTCAGGCCGCGGAACCAGAGGATCTGGCCTCTGCGGAGCTCCCGCTCGGCGTGGTCGATCTCCTCCTCCCCCTCGGCCAGCTCCTCGTCCGTCATGTCGTCCTTCGCCGGCCCGTGCCCCGCTTCCTTCAGGCACGTGAGCTGGCTGGTGGGGATGGTGGCGATAACCTGAGGGTCAGAGGCAAGGACCGGCCGGCAGACGCGGCGTCAGAGCAGGCGGGACCTTCGTGTGGGGGCGGGGACCCCGCCTCACCGCCCCCCCGGACACGGGCCGAGGCCGGCATCTCCACCCTCCTGCTCCCTCGGCTGCCTGTCCACGCCGCGTTTGCCTGGTGCCGGAGGCGACGGAGCCTCTGAGCTGTGGCGGCCATTGTCGCGGGCTGTGTGGCAGGGGAGGGGGCATGCTCTGTGGCCACTGAAGGGCACTGGGCGCTGCTGGTGCGTCGACTCCCAGCCGGCCGGAGCTGGTGCTCTGCGCGCTGCGCGCTGCGCACTAAGGACATCTGGCCTGGGCCGGCTCCAGAGGCCCTGCCAGGCCCTGGGACATCTCGCCTGATGAGGGGGTCGTGGCTGCTCCGGGGCCTCCCACCCTGCGGGGCGGTCTATGCTGGCAGCTCGGTTTCCAGGGGGGGCAGTGGGGGGGGGGCTTGGGCTGCACTGGGCCCGCAGGAGGCGTGGTCTGCGGCACTGAGGTGGGCCGCGGGGGTGCTGCGGGCTGTACCCCCACCCCGTCTCGCCTCCGGCCAGTACTGCCCAGGAGCAGGCTTGGGGCTGCCCTGCCTGAGGGCCCGAGACGGCCGGCGCTGCCACACGCAGCTGAAGCTCCTTTCACGCCTCGACTCGCGTCGCCAGCTTTTGGCTGTCACAGACTGACTGTGAGGACAGTTCTTGGTGAGTTCTGGGGGTCCTCGGAGGGGAATTATCAAATCTGAGGGTGCTCTGGACCCCCAAGATGGCAGCTGCTGTCAGAAGCGGGGTTCCCTTGGGGACTCCAGGTGTCACCTGCTCTGCGAGGCACCTGGGCGGCCCCGTGCGCATGTACGTGGGGTTTCCCCTGGCCCGTCTCCAGCGGGCGCGTGACACAGAAATGGCACCGTGCGGACTTCGGTGCTAAAGAAAAGGCTATCGTCCCCCGAGCCGTCAGCGTGGCGATCTCTCTGCGCGTGGGCCTGGGCTACTGAGGGGCGTCCCGGGGATGAACCCGGAAGTTCACAGACTGGGGTGGGCGTGGCCGCTGGGCTTCACCTGGCGGCTGAGCTGCAGGGCCCAGCGCCGGCGGTAGGGCAGGGGGTGCCCAGGAACTGGGTCCTGGGGGCAGGGCCCCGGGCGGGCCTCTGCACTGATCGCCAGGGAAGCGGAGCCATGGCGGGCCCTGAGGCAGGAGGCTGCCGGGCCGGTGGCAGCCTGCTCTGGGGACACACGGACAGATGGACAGTCAGAGCGACAGCCAAGGCGCTGCGACAGATGAAAGTGGGCCAGCGTCGGGGCTGGAGAGGCTGCGGTGCCAGCCGGGGCGGAGGGAGCTGGCGGCCCCTGCGGAGGGGGAGATGGAGGCGCCGGGGCTGGTGAGAAAGCCTCTCGGGGTCCCAGCGGGGTCCGCCAGTTGCTCGATGGAGCTGCGGAAAAGCGGATCGGGGTACAGCCTTTGGGGGCCCCTGGGACCTTCGGGCACAGGCCCGGAGATGGCCACCCACACGAGTTGAAGGAGGGAGAGTGGGAGGTGGTGGGTGGGGGAGCCGAGAGGCTGAGGGCAGCCGGGCGGGGCGGTTGTGGGCATCCCAACCTCGCCCAGGGAGAGGAAGCTGGGGCGGCCGGGCCGGACGCTGGCCAGCCAGGCCTGGGCGGTGCGCAGGAAGGACCTGCTGGCCGGGGCTGCAGACGGGAGGTGAGAGGGCGGTGGCGGCGGCGGGCAGGGCGCGGCCAGGCGGCGGTACTCGGGGTTGGGGGAGCAGGCAGGAGGGGCCCCGGGTGCAGGACAGGCGGGCGGGCGTGCCGTGGGCCGCCCGAAGGGAGCCGATGCCCTGCAAGGGCGCGCGGGGCTGCAGCCGCGGGAGTGGACGTGCCACTCTGGACCAGCTCTGGGTCAGGCTGCGCTGGGCCCACATAGGCCGCCGTCTTGTCGGCGCCTTCGGCTGGACGCTGCCGTGAGCTGGGGCCTGGAGGGCCAGGGAAGGCCCCAGGCTCGGGTTAGAAGGCACCGAGTCACATGACGGGCAGGCCTCTGAGAGGGGTCGGGAAGGCTGCGGGGCCATGGATAGAGGGGGACGCGGTGAGGAGGCTTCGAGCACGAGTGGGAGGTGAGCGCGCCGTGCCCCGACCTCGGGGCCGCACGCGGCTCGTCCTCGCTGACCGACACGGTGCGAAGGGGACCCGGCCTCGGCCGCTGGGGTCGGGCTCCCGGAGCCTGGGGAGGCGCCTGCAGGGGCTGCGGGACGTGGGCTGCCTCCTGCTCTGAAGCACCAGGCCCGTCAGCCGCCCTCCAGGCGCCCTCACCGCCGGCGCCAGGCGTGCCCTGCCCAAGGCCGCCACCCCGGCCTTTGCTCTCCCTGGGGGGCGCCGCGCACTTCCCCACGGGGGGCTTGTCCACACCTCCCGGCCAGCGTGTGGTCCGCTCCCGAAGGCGGGCCGCGCGGCCCCTGGGGCTCTGCGACGCTGTCACTGGGGCCTCCCTCGCGGGCAGAGGCTGAGCAGGCCTCAGCCCTGCCTCGGCGCTGCGCCCCCGAAGCAGCCGCGCACCTGCCCGGGGAACGCACGGAAGGGGAGACACTCACCTGTCCCCAGACCAGCTCCCCGATGCCGACGAACAGGCACCAGAGCCACTGCTCCGTGGACAGCGGGGAGCAGCTGAAGGGCTTGCCGCCGAACTGGACGATGACGATCTGCGGAGGAGGGGCGGCTCCAGCGGCAGGTGGCAGCGGGCCCCTCCGCCTGCGCCCGGGCGCCCCGCCCCTGCAGGCCCCCTGCCCTCGGCAGAGCCTCGGCCCTGCTCGCCAGCGCTCTGCGCCTGAGGCCCCGAGGGGGGGACCGCCTCGTTTGGCTCCCCCCAGCGCAGGCCCGAGCCGCCTGCCTGGGCTCCCTTTCCTTGTCGACCCCCCCTGTGAGGGACCAGACCCCAGGGCTGAGCGCCTCAGACTCGGCCCAGCCCAGCCAGAGCCCACCCCGCGCCCCCGCCCGGCCCCTGCGCCCGGACCGCCCAGCCCCAGGCCCGGGGCCCTGGTCGCCGGGGCCACTCTGTGACCCCGAGCCCTGACTTCCCCACGGCCGCAGCGGTGCTAGCGCTTCGTGGCCACGCCCCCCCGGGCCCGCTGCGCCCTGAGCGAGCCAGGTGTGTGGCCGCGGTGCTGCCCGCAGGAGCGCGAGGGGCCCTGGCACACGCTCAGGCTCCACTCGCACCCCTAGCGCCCCACGCCCAGCCCCCCGCAGAGCGGAGCCGTGGGGGCCGCCCCGTGGGCACTGCGCGGAGGGCAGCGGTGGCAGGCCGGGTCCGGGGCGGCGGAGGCGTACGGCCGGGAGCCCCACCTGGATGGCGAAGGTGCCCAGCACGATGCTGCAGAAGATGGGGTTCCGGAAGACGCCGCGGAAGACGTTGCGCTCGCCGTGGATCTTGCGCGCGTTGATCTCGTTGAAGAGCTGCATCAGCACGAAGGTGTTGAAGATGATGGTGTAGTGCTCGGAGGGCGGCGAGTGCAGCGGCGCGTTCCGCCCGCTGTCGATGTCGAAGAAGAGCTCCCCTGCAAGCCGGGGGGCGCGTGAGGGGGCGGCCCCGCTGCCGCGTGACGTGAGTGTGAGGGACAGACCCAAGCTGACAGCAAGGCCGAGGCAGCCAGACCCCACACCCTGAGGGCAGGAATGAAGAAGTCACGACACAGTGTCCGGACGCTTCTGCACCGCGGGCCCGTGTGCGGGGCGGGCCGCTGCCCACAGCGCTGGGGTGGCAGCCGGCCGGGCGTCTGCCCCCAAGGACTCCCAGGACCCGCGCGCTGCCGTGCGGCAGCCGCCCCCACCCCCGGCCCCGCCCACGCTGCCTGACCCAGGAGGCGGCCCTGAGAGCCGAGCCTCACCAGGCCCCGGCCAGTGACCGGACGTCGGGCCAGCGCGCAGCCGGGGGCCGGCAGATGCCTGCGGTGCCGTGGGACGGAGGGGACCCAGCCGAGCAACCGCAGCGAAACAGAGGCTGGGCCTCCAGGGGGCGCTCAGGAAGCAGCAGGCGCTGCGGACGGGGGCTGCGGCTCGGGCTGGACTGGCGGTGTCTCAGGCTCTGACCTGCACAGGCTGCTTGGCGCCCCATGCCTGGCACCCTGGGCCTCCCCGGCATGCTTTACGCTGCCTGCAGGGCCCTCCCATGCCCTGTGCCACCTGGCACCTCTCCCCTGCGCCACCGCCCGGGCCCGAGCCCCCTCTAGGCCCCTCCCCGCCTCCCCCCGTCCCTTCCCGCCCGGTGGTGTTCCTCGGGCGACTCCCGCCTGAGCTCTGTGGCCGCCGGCCCAGGACAACAGCCGTCGGCCCCCGGGCAGGGCTCGGCCGCTGCGTCCGCGGGGCTCCCGAGGCCCCGGCCTGGGTGGGGCGCACAGAGCGACAGCCGGGCGTGAGGGCCCGGGACCCTGCTGGCACATGGCTTTCCGGGGGCCGATCTGTCCCTTCCACCTCGGGCGGCGGGAGCCGGGGTGCCGGGCACCAACGTACCCATGAAGAGCAGCGTGAAGATGATGGCGAGCTGGTAGACGGCGTGGCCCAGGATGTTCTTCATCATGGTCCGCGAGATCAGGGGCTTGTCCCGGCCGTACGGCTTCCGCAGCAGCAGCGACTCCGTGGGTGGCTCCGTCGCCAGGGCCAGCGACGCGAACGTGTCCATGATCAGGTTCACCCAGAGCATCTGCACGGCTTTGAGGGGGGAGTCCTGCGGGGGGAGGCGCCGCCTGGACGAGGGGCCAGGACGCCTCGCGCCCCGCGCCTGCGCAGAGCCCGCGCTCGGGCCGGGCCCGCGCCCGCGCCTCGCGCCTGTGCGGATGGAGCAGGCGGGCCTCCCTGCCGGCGCCGGCCGCCCACGCGAAGCCCTGCGCGAGTGCGCGCACCGCAGCGCTCGGCGGTGGACAGAAGCCAGGCGGCCGAGGGACGAAGCGCCTGCACCTGCGTGAAGGGACGCGCCTCGAGCTACGGGAAATGTCCAGCGCCACAGGCGATGCTCGCAGACCGGAGCGATCGTGCGGGCAAAGCTGGGGGGGGGCTTTGGGTGACTAGAACCATCTGCAGCCACCACGGGGGAGGCTCGGCCGGCAGCCTCGCTGTCACTGGGTCTGGGCAGGAAGCTGTGGCCTTCAGCTGGCCCCCGAGTCGTGGTGGCAGGACCCAGCCCGTGTCGGGCAAGGCGGGCTCCGGTGCCCACCTGAGTGATGCAGGCGCCCGTGAAGGCCACGATCACGGCCACCACGTTGACCGTCAGCTGGAACTGCAGGAACTTGGAGATGCTGTCATAGACGTTGCGGCCCCACATCACCGCCTTGACGATGCTGGTGAAGTTGTCGTCGGTCAGGATGATGTCCGAGGCCTCCTTGGCCACGTCGGTCCCCGCAATGCCCTGAGGGCCACACACACGGTGTCCGTGGGGCTCCCTCCGCCATCTCCCTCAACCACCCAGCTCCCCGGGCTGCTGCCCCGCCCCGCCCTTCCAAAAGCCGCCGCCAGCTGGAGGCAGCCCTCGTGGTCAGCTGGCTCCTGGTGGGGGCTGTGGGGGCGGGCAGGGCGGGGGTCTGGCCGAGCTGCAGCTTGCCGTCGGGGGCCATGGTGCCAAGGCGGTCCCCGGGCAGTGCTCACAGGCCACCCTGCCCAGGGGGGTCAGGGCTTCAGGGAAAGAAGCCGAGCAGAAGCACGAGAGGACCAAGCTGGCTTGGTGACAGCACCAGGCCCACGGTGAGACTCCGAGCGCAGCCCCTGCTGGCTGCACGTGGCAGCCGGGCCTTGGAGGCGCTGGAGCAGCTGCACACCCGGCCCTGATCGCTGGAGCCCATGGGCGCAGCGGGCAGGACTTCGGGCTGATCGCAACGTGCCCACACTGACTGCCAGCGAGCAGCGTCACTCCCACACCCCGATGCCAAGGTGCCCGCCAGCCCTTACCATGGCGAAGCCCACGTCGGCCTTCTTGAGGGCTGGCCCGTCGTTGGTGCCGTCCCCGGTCACGGCCACCACCTGCCGCTGCTCGCCCGAGGTGCTGTCGATGATCCCTGCGGAGCAGAGCCGCCTGTCGCCTGTGCGCCCGGGGCACGTCCCGTGAGCCCGCCGCTGCCTGTGCCAGGCAGATGACACTCGCAGCGCGAGGGCAGGGCCTCGGTGCCATCACTCGGACCAGCGACTCTTTTCCTGGGCCTCAGTGTCCCCCTCTGGTACAACAGGACACGTCTCGCAGCCCCTCCGCTGTCACCCAGCGCAGCAGCCCGTGCCGTGCCACGCCGGCCCCCCGTGGTGTCTGCGCCGTGAGCCCCGCTCCGGGCGGGAGTGCAGGGCCAGGAGGCGGGCGTGGGGGCGGGGCCTCGGGCCTGGCCGGGAGCTGGGCTGGGGTGTCGGGACGGATGCGCGCGCACGTCGCGTTACCTTTGACCAGCGTGTGCTTGTCGGTGGGGGACGATCGCGCCAGCACGCGCAGCTTGGGCCACACCTTGTCCAGGCGCTCCTGCTCTATCTGGGGGAAGCACACGGTGCTGCGGGGCCGGGCCTGGCGCGCTGGCGGCCGGCGCGGCGCGGCGCGGCGCGGGGCAGCCAGGAGGCGGACGCCTCGCGGGGGCGCAGGCCGCGGCGGGGGCCTACCTCGCCCTTCTCGTTGCGGATCCGCCGGTTGAACTCCTTGCCCTCCAGGCACAGGAAGTCCTCCCCGGGCTGGATGATGCCGCACTTGGCCGCGATGGCGCGCGCCGTGTTGATGTTGTCGCCGGTCACCATGCGCACGGTGATGCCAGCCCGCTGGCACTTGCGGATCGCCTCGGGGACCTGCGGGAAGCGCGGCCGCGTTCCGCACCCGGGGCTGACCTTCCCTGCGGCCCAGCAGCCCCCAGAGCCCCCCTTTCTGTGTGCCAGACCCTGGGGAGCAGGGCCCGGCGGTGCCGGGTGAGGACGCCGACGCAGGCCCCGACGGCAGGAGCGGCCACCGGAAGCCTTGACGCCGCCAAACAGGCGCAGGCACCGCCCGTGCCGTGTCCAGCTGCGCAGCGAGGGCAGGGGGCTGCGGCGGCCTGGTCGCCCCTGCGGCCCCTGCCTTGGGGCGCGTTCCCAGCCCGCTCTCTCGCTCGCTCCCCCTCCCTTGAGCGTGTCCCCCAGGAAAGCAGCCTTTCCTCTGTACTTGCCGCTTTTGCACGCTCGGCTTTGCGCGCCGCTCCCCCTTCCAAGCGCCCCACGCGGACGGGGGGAAGGGCAGGCGTGGGGGCGGCTGAGGGCTGCGTGGCCAAGAGCTGACAGGGTCGCGGCCACCTCAGAGGCAGCGGCCGGGCCTGGAGCTGGCAGGACAGGCTCTCCGGGCCGGCAGCGCCCGAGGGGTGCAGAGGAGGTGCAGGGCTCTGGCCTTGGGATGGGGTCGGGCTTGGACCCCCGCAAGGGCTGCGGCCCGGGGCGGCCGGCTCCGGCCTGTCCGGGCTTGCAGCGTGGCCCCGTGCGGCTCCCGTGAGCTCCCGCGGGCCGAGGCGAAGCCCTGGGGCGGGACTGGGCGCCGCCGGCGGCCCCGCGAGCGCACGCAGCTCCTGTGCGGGTGGCCGAGCCCAGGAGCCCCGGGACGGGAGGGGAGCTGGGGGCGCGGGCACGGGC
>PVHY01024862.1:0-19125 GCA_004024945.1 Uropsilus gracilis | reverse complement strand
CCCAGACAGAGGGGATCAGTAAGGTCACTCTGTCTAAAACTGCCCAAATAGCAGCCTCACAAACAAGAGATGTGAGCATTCCTGTCAACTAGCCCCTGGCCTCTACAGTCTCGCTGCCCTCTGACTTCTACCTCTGCCCTCTGTCCTCCTACCATCCTAAACTGGTCAATCACTCAAAAATGACATGTTTCTTTGCCTTTATATAGAATATGCCCCAGTTTGGAGTGTTCTCTGTTGGTCCACATTCCTGCTGGTCCATCGTGAGTCTGAAGGAGAGGCATCTAGCCTATGGTTAGTAGGTCTCAAAGAACATTTACTGAATAAATGAGAAGGTCTCCCTGACCACTTCAAGGCGTACCAGCACCTTTTCAATGATGTCAATAAAATGTCACCATTAAGACTATCTCAAACTGTAGCTTAATTATTCGTATCCTCTGTTCTCAGTGTGGCCCAGTTGGGGGTGCCCTGGAAGAAAAGGATCTTAAGACTTTCTCGGCATATTCATGTTTTCATGAATTCAAAACCAAGATGTTATCTTTTCCCGCTCTTTCTTTCATATGTGTATCGTGGAATCTTCCAGAAGTGACATGAGGTCATCACTGAGCTAACTAATGGAACTGTGTACTCCTACATCTTAAATTTTTGTTTT
This sequence comes from Uropsilus gracilis, assembly GCA_004024945.1. Classification (NCBI taxonomy): domain Eukaryota; kingdom Metazoa; phylum Chordata; class Mammalia; order Eulipotyphla; family Talpidae; genus Uropsilus; species Uropsilus gracilis. The sequence continues at coordinate 18,476 of PVHY01024862.1, read as the reverse complement.
ACCTTCCAATATAGTAAACATTGTAGCTATAACCTACATAAACAAAAGGTCTTTGGAGTCTTAAGTAATTTTTGTGAAAGAAAGGGGTCCCATGACCAAAATGTTTGAAACCTGCTGTTAGACGCTCTTACTAGGCTATGAACTCATTATGTATCTCAGTCAGTGGATCCCCAGCACCTCGCTCCATCAACGTTTGCTGAATAACTCTTTTTGAGGAGGAGAGAGTAGTACCCCCAAATTTTCCCATAGCATTATAAAAGCTCCCTCAAGAATTTACAACTCCCTGAGTGGCAACTCCTACTCATAAGCAACCTTCTGCTGAGTACTGCAGTTGCTTGGCACCCTGTCATTGAGGGCCATGCCCAGAATAGCTGACACAAGGCATCCAATCACTTGCAAGTAAGAGCCCCATCTTGCATCTTCCTTGTGCATTTAATTTGATTCATACGGTTCACATTGCAATCCTGTACTTGTGAGTTTGATTAAGATCCTGAATAGTCCATAAACTTTATATTTGATCATGTCAAGACACCAGGTTATTTGGCAGCCACTGACTGTTGTGACTCCACTAAGTAACACCCCTTTGCAAGGCCCTATTAAGGGTGTGGGTGACCTTCCTCTATAGTTTGATCATTCCTTCAACACAAGTGTACTGACTGCTCTCTACATATAGAGCACTGTGCTAAGCAATGATCAAATGCAATCATGTTCCAAATCCAATTTGCCTGAAGCAACAAGGTGTAGGGAATGTGGGGGGAAAATTAAGACCAGTTCATAAGCACTGATTAATAAACCTGATTAATACGGTGCAGTGTAATGTGAAATCTAGAAAACCCTTCCATGCTTATTAGCTCAAGCAATTCCATATGGTCTTGAGCTTCATCTTATTCCTTCCTCTGTCCAATCTGAGCATTGAACTAAAAGAAAATCAACAGCTAGACTGTTATTAATAACGCTTTTCCCAGGGTGACACACCTTGGCAACTAGAGGCCCTTTCACCTAACTCTGCAATGGGGATGCTAAGTGTTCCCCTCCCTTTTTTATTCTTCCAGTCATGCTTGTGTATCCATATCCCCTTTTCTGAGTCATATTCCCATTCCCTCCGTCCCACCCCATTTATTTAACCCGTGTTCCCTAAAAAAAGCTGAACTTAGGTTCCTGCCCCAGCCCAAAGCACGCTTTCGTAAGCACTTGCGTATACAAAAATGGAGGCCCATGGAAGCAACAATTACAAAAGTTGCCGTCAGTTCACTATAAATAACAGGCCTTCCCAGACCTAATTTCCAAAGACCTTAAATCCCAAGAGGGTGGCAAAACCCAACAGAAAGGACTCAAGGGAGGCAAAGCATTATACCAAGGGGGGCGTAAGCCTCTCTCCAATTGTCTCATCCTCATTATGACTCTACGTGCTGTCCTGCTCTTCCAGTGACTGGCTCCATGTCCTGCCATCAGATCTCAGCTTAAATGTCACCTTTCAGGGAGGCCTTGCTGGGCACCGACCTAAAGGAGAACCACGTCAGTTTCTTCGCGGCCTTTGCCAGGATTCGAGCAACTGGGGATTACTCGATCACGTCGAGAGGCGTGGCCTTGCCGCTGGACCCCTAGCACAGGAAGGTGCCGGCTCGCGGCCGGCGCGGGGAGCCGCCTGGATGAATGAATGAGTGGACGAGGGCGAGCGACAGTCGTCAAGCCCGGCGCGACCCCCAGCGCCGCCTCCCGCGCTCCCGGGCCCGCCTCACCCGTCCCCCGGCACCTCCCGCAGCTTCAGCCCCAGGGCCTGCAGCTGGTTGGCGAAGCTGACAAACTCCTCCTCGCAGCCGCCGCCGCCGCCGGACTCCGGTCGGTTCCGCCGCTCCTTGGCCAGGGCGCGCCGGGCCGCCCGCTCGTCCCGCTTGCGCTCAGTCTCGGCTTTCCCGCGGCCGCTGCCGGGCCGGCTCTTCGCCGCCTGCTTTCGGGACATGGCCTCTGCCCCGCGGCCCGCGGTAGCAGGAGAGAAAGCCGCAGGACCGGCGGGCCGTCGCCTCGGGGGCGGAGAAGGCGAAGCGGCGCGCGCGACGAAACCCGGCGACAGCGACGCAGCCAACGCGCCTGCGCCAGAGCGGGGCGCCCGAGTCACGTGACTAGCCCCGCCCCCCTCCGCGAGGCCCTGTGGGCAGGCACCATAGAGAGCCCGCTGGGAAAGCTAGAGGGGCAGTTACTTACACTCTGCCTTGGTGCGCTCGGCGCTTCCCCTAGCGGTGAGCGGACTCTGAGGCGCCCGTGGGAGGGGAAGGACAAAAAACGAGAAAAGGTCAAGTAGAGAAATGATAAAAGTAGCGACAAGAGCAGCAGCAGAAATTAGGAAAAAAGGAAACAGAAGAATTTTAATTGTAAGCCTATAGTTGGGATAGGCGCCGTCGCATCGTCTATTCTTGGTTAATTATCCCAAGTTACAGGAAACAGCCTGAGAAGTTGAGATCACAAAATGAAGAAGCAGAGTTTTACCCTGTCCCCAAAGCCCATTCGGTTGGTTGGTTTGTTTTTAGTCGTGTCCTTACCCACCTCTCGACCATCTCTTCTAACTCAAGAGAGCGGTTGCCCTTGTCCAAAACTACTGACGTCTCTAGTTATCTTGATTCAATCATCCGGTGACCACCCTAGGTTAGCCTTGGCTGAGGGTGTTTTTAAAACCGGGGTAGCCATAGGCACCAAAGTAACTGGTCACCCTAATCAGTTCCCACTAACTCTGGAAGCAACCTCTATTGGCATTTCCTGAAGCAATCTCCTACATCTCCCCTTATCCTAGCTCCTCTAAACAATCTCCTCCCACTATGATGCTACTGTTTTGACCTCCTAGCCCCCTAACCAATCTCTTTTACCATCCCCGGGAGCATTCTGTTTCTTCCCTTAATCAGTCTTGTTTTCTCACGCTACCTACAAGTTTCCCTTTGACATAGCATCTTTCTCAGTTTCAACTAGCATATGTAACTGGCTTCAGTCCCTGAGTTAAGGGGCATAACAGTGAGCCAGAGAGACCTGGTCATTAGCTTCAGGAAGCCTAGATTCCGTTGGTGTGACACATACTAGCAAATTCACAGCAACTATGTTACCACATGGCAAGTACTATGAAGGTGGTGGTGAGGAAACCAGAGCAAACAAATGCTTCCAGGGAGTTCTAAGCTCATGCTAGAATAAGCAGGACTTTGCTAGGTTAAAAAATTTCAAAGCAAAGGGGAGCCTGATGTTGAGGAACTGAAAGCAGTGCCATCTAACTGGAGCACAGAGCTTGCACCTCGGGCAGAAAATGGAGTGAAGACACAGCTTGAGCTCAGTTTCAAAGAGGTTTAACATGAGTCCTTAGAGGCTTGGGGAAGCATTAAAGGTCTTTAATTGAAAAACTGATGTGATAGGATTTATGTTTAAAAATATAGTGGGAGGGTGGGTGAAATGGGGTGCTACACAGGCTACTCCTGGAGATATTTAGAGATTGTTGATAGTCATGGCCGGGTCTGGGATGGGGGAAAGAGAGGTAGAGTGGAGAGATTCACATACTAGCTCATGAAAATGGAATTGGATTGTTACAGAATGTTTCAGAGGCTGCACTGAAGTTCTTGAAATTCCTCGTCTACACAGCTTCCTTTATAGTCAAGAAGGAAAAGTGTGAATTGTGCCTGACCCTGCCTTTTCTTGCACAGACATTCCAAGGCCTGCAGTGACCCCTCTGCTCATACTTAATCAAGTCAGGAGTAAGCGCTAAGAATGGAAAATCAGAGAGACACAAGTTCTAGCTCAAGTGTGTCACTGACTGACTCCCTGATCTTGAATGAGTTGCTTAACCGCCCTAGTTTCCTTTTCCTCATCCATAAAATGAGAATAATAATAGCAAAACATCAGATGCAATGATGATGATGATAACATTTATTATGCATACTGCATGCCAGATATTATTCTAATTGCCTTACAAATACCTAATCATTACAAAAACCCAGTGAAATATCCACTATTTTTCATCTCTACAGAGGAGTAACCAGAGAAGGTAAGTAATTTGCCCAAAGTCACACAGCTAAACCAGGATTGAAAGCCAGATGATCATCTGACCCCAGAGAACATGTCAAAAAATCTGCATCATACTACACATCTAACTTTCCATCAACTGCAGGATTTATTTCATTCTTAACTCACAATTTCCATATTTGTCACCGATTCGGTCTTTCCACCATCTCTATTGTCACAAATAACTGCTGTCAGTTCTATTTCACTTTCTCTGTGTTAAAGCAGACCTCAGAGTTTCAGAGCCCTGGGTTTAAGCCTGGTTTCAGTTAGATGAGTCACTGAACTTCTGAATCTCAGTTTTCTGTTCTGTAAAATGACCAGCATAACATAAGAATAAGAAGGAGGGTCATAAAGACTCAAATGTAAAGCCCCAGGCCCACAATTAAATGCCAGCTTAATGAAGCTGTTTACATCATTCTTCTGGTTATAGGAAGTGAGTGGCCTTGGACAAACTGACATTGCTGGGAAAGGACTACAAATGTGAAAATGCTGACAGAAATGCAAACACTGACCCTTTCTTGTGGAAAAAAAAAAAAACAACAAATTTTTCTTGCATAGCCCTGACCTTCCAGCCCATGCGTAGAATCTTGAGTAAGCAAGATTCCTCTTCTCTCAGCAGAGGCTGCCCATTCGATGATGTCTCCCTTGGAGAATCGGTCAATAATGCTCATAAATTATGTCTACAGGCCACAGGGAGAGAAGTACTGATAAATTAAGTGAATGCTCTACCAGCTCCATCAACATTAATTAAAAGGAATATCGGGGCTTGCTGGGTGGCATTTTGTACAAATTAGTAAAAAGCGTGAGTAGCAGGATTTCAGCTTCAGGATGTGCAAGGACAGATTATGCAGGGCATAGAGGAATGGGTCACGCACTGCCATGAGCAACCTGGGCATCTCTGATAATGTTTGAAATGTCTGATGACCCCAAGACATTATCTACCCTAAAATAAATCTTGCGCACACACACACACACACGCCACGCACCAGACAGTATAGCAATACCTATTTAAGGCATGATGATTGAAAGCAAAAGCAAATCAGTAGTAAGAAGGCAAATATTCATCACTAGAAGAATGTCTTCTTAAATTCTGAAACAGTCGCGTATGTTACCCTGCACAGGAGTGAAAGAGGATAAGCTGAAGGGGAAATGAGGCAGGTCTAGATGAACTCACACGAACAGCTCTTCTAAACACAAAAAAATGTGTGACCGGATGATTCATTTCATGTCGTCTTTATGTAAAACACAGCAACAGCTTGAAACAAAATGGAAGAACTGTTTTCTAAGAGTGTATATATGTGCTTCGGTAGGTAGAAAATGACTGGAATGATAAATATATTGATAAAGAATGAGGAAGGAAAAAAAGGGTTTAGAGGGGCCTTATCTTTAAAATACTTTGCAAAGGATGGCAAGGTCATTGTGTATTATGTTTATAATTAAAATTAATTTAAAAATTATAAATAACAGTGCTTACCAGAAGAACAAAACCTAGCCATTTGCTCCAACAGAAGGCCAATAGAGTTACAGAAGGCCAATAGAGTTCCTTTGGAGACCTGCAGATCAGCTAAGACAAATTTCTACTAAATATTTTGCTTTTCCTAACAAGTGGGTATTTCCAGGATCCGTAGGAGTGCTTGATATCTTACCTCCCTCACTTTGATACCCTTGGATAAATCTTATTTTACTGTCAATTTGTTCTTCCAATGAGGACACATTTCTCTAAGTAAGGTTAAATATCAAGTCACTCATGTCCAAACTGTCACAGACCACACAGGCAATTTTAGAGTTAATACTATGTCATGCTACTTGATGAGCATACATAGGACAAAGAGCATCACCCTGTCACCTACACCCACGGCAAGGGAACTTGGCCTGGGTGGGTGCTGCATGCAGGCTATTGGCTGGCAGCGTCCCTCAGGTGGACCAATTCAGGGTGGAAGTCTCTGGTACCAAGGTCAGTCTCCAGTGTCTGTGCAGTCTTGTGGCAGGTCATGGGGAAGAACAAGTCTGTCTGTCTGTCTGTCTCTCCCCCCCCTACCCCCACCCCAGGGATTCTGTGTTTGTGCATCTGTTGTTTCTGTGTGTTTGCACACAGAAGTGCACTGTGTCACTCCTTCGTGGCCCTGCCTTGGTGGCTACACTGGGCTAGTATCTGTCCCAGATGAAACTTCTTCCTCCTCTGGGTGTCTTGATGCCCCTTTTGCCTCACCCCCTTATACAGTGGACCAGAAAAGAGAGAGCCTTGGAGCAATCAGACCAGGTTGAATCCACATGCCCACTGCTGCAGCTTACAGTCACGTGACCAGCAGTGCTTACCACACTCTGAGCCCCAGCTTCCTCCTCTGGAGGATGAGAGCAGACTAGCTTCTCCTCCAAGTTGTTCTGAGCTACCCAGTATAGCACACCTGGTACAATGTTAGCTGAGCTATCCACTACAGCACGCCTGGTACAATATCAGCATCTTCCTTTCTCGCTCCACTACTTTCCTTTCTTTCTGCCTCACCACTGTCCATTCTTTCCACGGTCCCTTAAAGGACCCTAAATCTGAAATAATCCCATATATACCAAATGATCTACATAGGTAAGATGAACAGTTAAATATCTTTTAATATTATTTTATCTATAGCTAGCTAGAACATGTTACAGGCTCTTGGGGGAAATAAAAAGACAGCAGTTTTTGCTTTCATGCACCCCTCACTGGATTTTCCCATTTCATCGATGGCTTTTGATCAAGGGAAGGGTATGGAATAGGGGCACCTTTCTCCATCGGCCAGTTGCTCCTGCTTACACCTCCTTGCTGAGAAGCTGGGTTTATCTTTAAGGCCCTTTAACAGTGTCTGTTTTCCATGTCGTGTCAAAGGCTCCAATTCAGAGTCTGTAGTTACAGTCATTCTGCATAAACTCCCACAACCGCACCCTCAGCTCCTCACCTGGACCCCGCCCTGCAGACCACGTGACCTCACATCTCCCAGGCAGGAGCCCAGGCCATCAGGCACACAAGGGGGCAGCAGCAAGGCAGCTTTCTGTTTTCCCTCAAACTGCACAGACTCTTTTGGGAGCAGGAAAAATAATATTTTAAAGTAAACATGCTATGTTTATTAATAAAGATGGATAAAAAAAGAAACAACTGGCCCAAGATGCTACTCTGAAATGCTGATTGTTGCCACTTTGGTAGATTGGATTGAAAGATAAGAGGTTGCTGATCCACCACCATTTTTTTTTTTTTTTTTTTTGAGACTAGGTCTCACTAATCGGAGGCTCACGTTGCCTGGAGTACCACAGACTCAAGCAATCCCCAGCCTCAGCTTCCCAGGTAGCTGGGATTACAGGCACGCACCACCAAGCCCAGCTATTTTTTGGGGACTAGGTCTCGCTATGTGCCCCCGGCGGTACTTGAACCGCGATCCCTGGCCCTGGCCGTGGCTTCCTGGGCTGCCACCTACAGGCATGCGCCACCATGCCCGGCCTTCCACCACCATTTTTAACCTTTAGAAAAGATAGTTTCAGAGCCAGGTGTGATGGTGCACACCTGTAATCCAAGGTCTGGGAGGCAAAAGGCCAGGAATCTCTTGAGTTCGTGGGTTTGAGACTACCCTGGGCTAACATAGTGAGACCTGGTCTCGAAAAAGCAGCCAGGCACGATGGTACTCGCCTGTAATCCCAACTACCTGGGAAGCTGAGGTTGGGGATCGCTTGAGTCCGCAGGATCAGGATTACCCTGGGCAACACAGTGAGACCTAGTCTCAAAGAAAAAAAAATTAAAAAGACAGTTACTGTTTCCTTCCATTGTCTCAACCAAAATATAGAAATGCATTTTTAAACACAAAACTGAGCTGGGGTTCTATAGCATAGGTGTATGTACCTTTAAAGCCTGCCTGTGTAAGTGAATATTAACAGTCACAAATGTGACTAGAGAATAATGAGTGGTACTAGCAAGCCCAAAGCACCCTCCCCCCTTGAAATAAAATGACATCTATGCACCTGAAGCTCCACATTCATCTTCTCCAATAGCCATGCCCTCCTATCCTGCTGGGGTGACACCTCATAAATGTAGTGTTTATCTTCTGTAGATTTGTCTTACTACACAATACACAGGTTTGTTTGGCATTTTAACTTTATATAAATAATAGTAAAGTGGCTGTATCACTCTGTGACTCATTGCTTATTAAATACTATATATTTTTTAATTTATCCACAAGGATCCATGTAGCTTTTATTCATTCAATTTTCAGGTTTTTGCCAGTAAATGGTCAGATTCACTCCCCACCTCTCTCCACTAGGACCTCCCCAGGGCTGGGGACTCCATCCTGCTACATCTGGCTTGAGAGGCCTTCCAGATGGGTGTTGAGAGGATGGAGATATGCAGGGGATAAAGGAGCATTCTCACTGTTCTAGAAACTAAGCAAAAACTCCCAGCTGGGTAACCAAGCAGAGAGCAGGGCAACAAGATGGTTCTCGTGTCTGGGAGAGGCAAGCATCAACCCTGAACATGGCATTATGATGTCACCACTCTGATGCCAGATTTAAGGTCTAGGGCATCCCATCCAGAACTACAGGGAGAAGCATCGGATTCTGGAAACGCTTGGGGGGGGGGGGGGGGGGCAGCCTGACTCCATTTCTGCAAAATATTTAAATCCCTTCCCCCATGGCAACCAGAAGTCCACATTTTCAGATAATGGCACTGACTTGCCCACAAACTCGGTCATATTTAGCGCCAAGACTTTTGGACACATAAACTTTAAGGTTTAAAATAAAACAAATAAATAAATAAAAATAAAATAAAAATAAACAGATTTTTAAAAAATAAATAAAATTTAAGGTTGATAGCTAATGGCACTTGCTGGAGCCTTACAACACAAACAGCCAAAAAAGTCCCCACCAACTAGACTGTAAAACAATGGCAATAGAAGCGCGGTGACCAGGTCCATGGTGGTCAGTGCCTAGAGCTCTTGGTCAGCTGTAGCTCGAATCCAGGCATTCTATTTCCCAAACATGGGCTCTGGGATAACAACCCTCCCTGGTTCTGTCTCCTCATCTGCAAAGCAGAGGGACTCACCCACCAGAGGGGGATGGTTGTCTGATCTGCAGTGCCTCCAACCCATGGGAGCAACTTGGAAAAAGAGTAAGAAAGAATGAAAACAACCAATGGGACTGAACCATGGAGCTAGAGTGGAAGAGGAGGAAGAGGGCAGGGGAGGTGAAGATCACAAAAGATCAGGATGGTTAACAAATGTTAGTGAAGTGGGAAAGCCCCGTGGTACACATGGAATAATGGAATAATAATAGAATGGAATAATGTAATATAAATATACATATATATGCGAATTTTTAAAAATTTAAATTTTTTTTAAAAAGAGAAAAAAAAAGGACTGGGTTATTAGGGAATGGAGAAAGAAAAAGAGAACCATCTGCATAGTGCCAGGCAGGCTGGAGAGCTGCTTCTCCCCAGGGTGGAAATTGTACTGATTCCTTTTTTTTCTTAATTAATTTATTTTTTTATATAAGTGTTTCACATCTTTGTATTCCCTGGGAACCACCCACCACCTTCCCTCCCTGACAACTCCCTCCCATCTTCCACCCCTCCTAGCCCCCCACATACTCATTCCTTTTATGGAATTTTCATGTACATGTCTATGGCCTAAATTGTCAACCGGAATAAATTTTATAATAATAATAAAGTTAATTAATTAATTAATTAATTAATTAAAAATAGGCTGGGTTGGAGGGAACTGCCTTTGACTCTTGAAGCCACACGTGGTGGTTGGGAATGAAAATTCCTTATAATGAAGACGACTCAGAGCAGCACCAGTGACTGCCATGGCCAGCTGCTGAGTCTATACCTGGAACTGCTCTCAGCTGTCCATGAAAATCATCCTCGGCTGTCCTTTGACAAAGGCACACCTCTGACACACCAGGAAGCTGCCTTTGGGTCTGCATCCATTCTCTTTTTGGAGAAGATGGGGGGCTTAGGAGGGGGATGTATCAGCAAAGTTCAGGAGATACCCAAACCTTGAGGTGGAATCTCTCAAATAAAGCAGAATGTTCTATAACCCCTCACCCACCCACCCCCAAAGAGTTCCCTGTGAAATTCCCAGATACAAGAGCACAAACAGGCATCAAAAAGAGCAAAATCTGGTGAGTCCAGTGAAGCCGTGACCCCAACATGGGCAGGTTTAAAATTTAGGCATTGCCATTAGCTGTGTCTGAAAAACCTCAAAGGCCTGAGCAGGATAAGGCTACTCACTTCTTTTACTTTGTTGCAAAATCTTGAGCAGCCCTGGTGAATTTGCAAAGGCCCCACTGAGCAAAGTGAATCACCAGGAGGCCTTGTGAAGGGAAACTGGAGCCTCTGGTTTTCAGGAGGGGAAAGGGGTTAAAAGGATAAAAAAAGAAAGGAGCAGAGAGTGGGAGAGAGGGACTTCTGGGAAGGGAGAGACACGAGAATGGTAGGCTGATATTGAGGAGCCCAAGTGGCCAGGCTGGGTAGAAGCTCCCTGGAAGAGAGAGCAGGTACCTGGAGATGGCTAGGGATTTGGAAAGCTGACTTTGCATCAGCATTTGTTGAAAAAGTTGGAAGAGACTTGGAGAAGCTGAAGCTGAACACTGGAGAGATTAGCAGCAAAGAGAGGACAGAAAAGAAAGACTGGATTTTGCAAAGTGCCTGCCTCAGGCTTGAAGAGGCAGAGTCACCATCATGGACATGGGACCTTTGGAACTAAAAATGGTGGCTGGGGTAAGATAACTGGCCACTTGTGGTGTTAAGAACTTTTGTTTGACTTTCTGTTTTCCTGGTTAATTTTTCTTGTTAATAAAACCCTGTTGTTCAGATTGCATTTGACTGGCAGCTGCTATGCACAGGTGGTAAGAATCTGAAAGAATCAGGGCAGCAGAACCAGCATTTTAAAAGTGCTGCTTTTTCCCCCCTTTGGCTTTATTGGTTGGAGGCTTCGGCCCCATTCGCACCTGATTTCACCACCAGACCTGCCACTTCCTGAGCAAGTATTTCTTTCTTCACTTAGAAGAAAGAGGAATTGGAGTCCACATGACCTCCTTTAAGTAGATCCAGAAAGGAGCGTTTAAGTTTCGTCGTCATGGTTCATCCACACATGTGCAGGGACAAGCACAGTTTGTTGAAGTGAGTCTAGCTTGCAGGCGAGCCACTCCATTTTGCTGGGACATAAGTCATGCTTTAAAAATGTGTGTGCCATGTCCCTCCTCAGAAGGAAAGAAGGAATCATCATGGCGTTGGTTATCATGGGGAAAGTGGGAAGCAGCCTAAATATCCACCAAAAGGGAATGTTTCAAATAAATTAGAATTCCCCCTTACATAGGAGAATACTTGGCCATTGCAAACTTTCTCATTGGAGATCATCAGTCAAAGGAAAATGTACAGAATGTGTTATTGGGGGGAAAATATGGTTTATAAAGAGAGAAGGATCCCGTTTCTATTTTTAAAAAAAGAAACAGAATCTCTATCACAATGCTAAATTACCTCTGGGCTCTTGAAAATGGAGGTGAGTCTTACTTTCTTTTGTTTGTTTTACTGCATGTTTGCATTTTTCTAAACTTCAGAGGTTCAAAGTTTACTACAGTGGTCCTAAGAAAAACATCCCCCAAGATGTGACCGTTCTTAGCACACCTGGTTCTTTGCTGTAGTCCTCCCCCGTAGCTTCCCTCAGCAGACCCCAACTTCGATCCATGCCAGGCAGGTCACAAAGCATATTGGTTAAGTCTCAGAAAGGGGGAGCTGCCAGACCCATTCGCTTAGCTTGCCCAAAATGAAAAATGCAGAGTATAAACTCAGACTTTTAAGCTTCAGGTACGTCTCCCTGGAGACTCTCACCCTTACACCCTGATGGCTGTGATACGGGCATTGCAGCGGCATCAGAAATTTGAGAAGGCCATCACGCGGATGAATCGGGTTGCTTTATTTATAGGCTAAAGGAAGCGGCCAGCCCTTTGCTATGAACTGAGAACCTACCTTGGCTTCCCTCTGTGTGAAACACGAAGGACACGCCCACCTTGTCCATTCTTTACTCTTTGTTTATGTGATTCAGAAGCTTTATGGTGGTAACAGGAAGAGCGGAACATGGTCTCAGTGCTGAACACTGGTAAGTTACAAAGTCAGCAGAAGCAATGCATTTGGTAAAAGAAGAATGTTAAAAGAAGAATGCCACCGCCTACAGGAAGTCTTCCAGGGGTCCCCAAGTTACCCTTCAACCATGGGCTATCATCTCTACCTCAGATCAGGTGCTGGTATTTGAGAAAAAGTTCATGAATGAAGGTGTGAATGAATGAAGGCGTGGTCAATATATGAGTGAATAAATCTGGGAATTGAGAAATTATCGCACTTTGTAGAAATGCCAACTCATTTTTTCTCAAAGAGCTGGTAAGGATTTTCTGTTTACTAGGCTCTGTGACTGGCCCTGGGATACAAAGTGAGCAAGACACACAAGCCTTCTGAGAACTTATTTTCCCCGAATCTTATGTTCTAGGCTAGAGACAGTCACTTGACAAGGAAACAAACATGGACCTGGTTTCCAGTAGTGATGACACAATGAAGAAAGCACACAGGAACACGAAACAAAGGGCCCGGGAGCAGGAGGTTGAAAGACACGGGGGCAGGGAAGGCATCTTTGAAAAGGCAGCATTGGCACTGGAACTCGGGATGATGATGAAAGCATTTATTTCAAGTGCTGATTTAGCTTTTTCTTGATTTTAGCCTTGTTCTCGAAAACAACATTCTGTGACCCTCTCTCACATGCCCTTCTCTTTTTTCACATTTTAAAAGGACAGGCTTATTAGGAAAAGGAGAAAGAAAAAGACAGAAACCTGCTTAGTCACAGAGGGGCAGCTGCTACTGTTTTGCAAAAAGAACAGATTTGTGAAAAGAAACACCTGCATGGTGGTGGCAGGCAGGAGAGCTGCCTCACTCGCCTCTTTCTGGAGCGGGGGGGGCAGTCTACATCGTCCTCACTCATTACTGAGAGCTAGAAAGAGGCAGTGGCAAGCACAAGGATTTGCAAACAGGCTACCTGGGTTTGTATCCTGATCCCACCACTTACCAGCTAGAGACGTTGGGTAAATTATTTAAACACTGGAGCCTCAGTTTCCCCATCCAAATATAAACATGACCCACCAAAAACTCATGCTTCTTTCCTTGTGCTAAAAGGCAAAACCTGCAACCATGGGTTTCACTTTCCAGCCTCTCTTGCACCAGATGCATCCATGAATAATTTCTTGCCACTGTGAACAGAAGGCATGTATTATCACTTTGAGGCCTGAGTCCTTGTTATTATTCCTATTCTGCAGACAAAAAAACCGAAGGTCAGAGAGGTTAACTAACCCAAAGTCAACAGCGAGCAAGAGTCGAGTTTGAACTCACCACCACAATGTTTTAAATAAAACTTGCTTGTCACCTAAGGTCTAAGAATCATATCCTGCATGAATTCATGGCTACTGAATCGCTCTAGAACAAATTCTGCACTGTTTTCAAGTATATCCACCCAAGTCCAACATGAACAAAGTCTTCACTTCCGGGTCACGGGGAGGATGTTTTGAAAACAAATCTGCAATTCCGTCACCTGCAACCATCCTCACCATCGCTGCCAGATGTTATTCTCCAAAGGAGGCCACCAGGGTTTACAGGCTAATCACTGCTTTTGACAACCTCATAAATAGTGAGGTAAGGGCGAGGCAGTGAAGGGGAGATATTTTATTGTTCCCACTTACAAAGGCAGTTTCCAAGTCAGAGCAAGTGAGTCATCCACAGAGATCAGAATCCAACTGGCTGTCCATTCCACCCCCATGAGTTCCCTCCTGCAGTGGGGCACTTTATTTTTTTTAATTTAACTTAAAATTTTTAATTTGCATATATGTATATTTATATTTATATTACATTATTGTGTACCCTGGGGCTTTCCCACTTCCCTAATGCTTGTTATAACCATCCTACTCTTTTGTGCCCTTCGCCTCCCTTGCCTTCTTCCCCCTCCTCATCTCTCGCTCCATTGTTCAGTCCTATTGGTTGTTTTTATTTTTTTATTCATTTGTTTGTTTTTCCCTATATCCATAATATAAGTGAGACCATCCTGTATTTCTCTTTTTCTTTTTGGCTTATTTCTGCTAATATGAGTCTTTCAAGTTCCATCCATGTTGCTGCATCCATGAATGACATGTGTTTGTCCTCCTTGACTGATGCGTAGTATTCCATCGTGTACCTATACCTCATTTATTTTTCAGCCAATTGTCAGTTTGGGGGCATTTGGTTTGTTTCCAAATCGTGGCAATTGTAAACAGAGCTGCAATAAACATGTGTGTACAGGTGTCCTTTTGAATTAGTGTTTTCATGTCCTCTGGGTAGATTCCCAGTAGTGAGATTGCTGGGTCAAATGGTAATTCCTCAGTGGGGCAATTTAAATGGAGAAAGCCATTTGTCTTCCAAGAAATATGCAAAGTAGACTCCTGCCACAGAAGAGAGGGCAGTGGGAGATGCAGGTACATGCTGAGTGTGTGTCTCCCTGAGGGTCAGGTGATCTTCCCATATACTGAATTTTCATGACATTAATCACCACCAAAGTAGCTGTCAATCGAGCATTCACCACTGTGTTGAAGATCTTTTTTAATTTTTTTTTATTTTTAAGAGACTTGGTCTCACTATGTTGCCAAGAGTTGTCTCAAACCTGCGGATTCAAGTGATCCCCAGCCTCAGCCTCCGCCTCCCAGGTAGCTGGGATTACAGGCATGTACCACCACGCCCTGGCCTGTGTTGAAGATCTTGATGCTTTTTTTTTTTTTAATTTAATGCTCATACAACCCTCTACTAAAGATTCTAGCATTATCTTCCAATTCAGATTAGGAAACTGAGGCCCGGAGAGGTTAAGGTTCCTGTGAGGGCCACATCGTTAAGAAGCAGGGGGCTTTGGTCTGACACTGATGTTGTGATAGGACACTGTCTTTCCCTCCCCCACTTAGGTCAAGTTTCTAAATATTGGAGATTGTGTGGGGACAACGTGCTCTTCCTGGGTCCGGACTCACCCAGAGACATGGCCAAGGAAGCTGAACCCCAGAGCAAAGGACACCAGAAAGAGGAGTTTCTCTGACAACAGGGTGGGTGCAGACTGACGTATCTGTTGACATGGCAATCCAGACACACCTGAAAACACCCGCTCCACCACCCAGATGACCACTAAGACAGCACCCGGGTGACATTCTTTTCCTTGTCACTCTCTTATCATTTTCTTCAGAGTTGTACAAAGGTCAAGGTGCTGCAAGGGGCGCCGATGGGTCCCTGCTACCATTTTAGGAGGAAGCTTGGGAAAATTTTTTGGCACTGAGGTCTACCCATTAGGAGGCCTCTGCCAGAACGAGGCAAGCACTGCTTCCGTTGCAGGCTCTGAGTGGCACTGGAAAGATATGCTCTCAAACAGCTCCCATCCTGCTATGTCACAATGCTTGAAATTTCGCAAGTAGAGCTGTCCTTTTGGTAAAAAGATCAAAAAGGTCAAAATGTAGCCATCCCTAGAAAGGTTCTGAATTTTCATCAATCTTAATTTTTTCTCATGTACAGTTGTTTCTCCCCAATATTCACAATTTATCACCATTTATGTACCAAGAATGTGACTTAAAAGGCCCCCAGTAAATATCATATCCATTTACCATCTGATGAATGTTCAAAAATGACTAAACAGATGAGTAAATAGCACCCTAAAATTAGAAAGTTCAATGAAAGTCAGGCTTCATCCAATATCTCTTTCTTAAGTGGAGCTGAACATATAACTCAGTTGCATTAATTTGTTCTTTGATATATACATATATAATCTTTTTAATTCCCACAAATGAATTCTACTATAAATTATATTCTGTCCTTATTTAACATTTTCTTCTTGAATTCTATCAGTGTTGCTACATATAAATCAAGATCCTATTAGTTCCAGATTCTATAAGCCATCTCATCAAGTGTACTCTCTAGATTTCACAGTGGCAGATACCTTCTTACTTCCAAATCCTGGTCCTACAAATACTTCCAAGTCAAATTATGGCACATATGATGGGTGTCAAGTCAATCTCATTGTCTTATTTGTGTGTGTGTTTTTACTCTGCAGAGGGAATGTGTATGAGAGATTCTGGAGGACCATTGGCTCCTGGGATATAAATATGTATATAATTCAAACTACTTCACAATCACCAAAATGCATACATGACCACTCAGAACAGATACTGCCTATATACCACACTGGTATGCATGAACTAATATCTATTTCATAAGTCCCTCCCATTTGGAGCTATCCAACTTGCATTTTCCTAAACTGATAGGTATGGGATCAACTTATTGTGTTTTTATTTTTCTGATTGTTAATGAGGCTAAACATTGCCTCATACTTCCCAGTCACTTTGATTTCCTCTTCTTCCTGTAAATTGCCTGAGACAGAGTTACAAGAACGGGGGTGTCTATAATAATGGTGTGGCTGAGATAATAGTCAAAACTGACTTCCTGCTTCTGGAGTGACTTAAAGTCAGGGCACGTGCTGACTTTCAAGTTGGGGTTCAGGGAAGTTTGGCCAAAGTTTTCTTTTAATATTTATCTTCTGTGTGGAAATGGATGAAGAACCTGGGGACAATCTAAGCCAGGCTTGGCACAAAACAGAGACTCAGACCTAGAAGAGGAAGGAAAGAAACCCTGTTCTACCGCCTCTGGGTGACCTTGGATGCTCCCTTAACCTTTCTGAATATTAGATTCCACATCCAAATATCAGGGGAAAGCCAGTGAAGGGCAGAGGTGGCACAGACCTCGGGGCATGGCTCGGGAGCAGGTGAGAGTGGGGTTGGGGAGTTGGGTAGGGAGCTCTCCCTAGTCACCAAAAAGTGGGGCTGGGCATCACAGTTCCCTGGAGGCCTAGCGAGCTTCGCAGCCATCTAGGTGTCCATCCCTGGGGAGTGGGGACTGGGCATGTGTGGCCAACGGGACGATGCCCCCAACCCCACGCTGGAAGGTGCCAGTGGGCGGGGTTCAGGACACCCCTTCTGTTTCACTCTCACTCCACTTAGTCCTCAGGAAGAATAAGAAGAGCACAAATTTGCAAACAGTGACATAAAAAGGGTGAGAGACCAGATCAAGATCCTGCCCACGCATCTGGGTGGGATGCAGAAGAAGGAACATCGAGAAAGATGATGCATACTGGACTGGAGAAACGATCATGGGAAAGACCTATCACAGAATCGCACCTACAGCCTCACCAAGAATGGATGAACCAAGATCCCATTTCGGGATATGCCACCCAAGAAGAGAAGGCAACCCTCCCCATACCTTGTGAGAGGAGGGCCACAGTCAGGGCGTCGGCTTCACAGCAGATCTGTAAACTGAGGGAGAGGAGATGATCTGCAAAGTCCATCAGTGGACACTTGCCCACATCAAGAAACTTCTTTACTGACAATGACTGAGGGTGAGGCCCCCTAAGCCAGAGGGCAAAGTTATAGGGTGAAGAGGCAGTGAATTGGCAAGGAGAAAGAACAGCCAGCAATGAGAAGACATCAATAGACCTCATATGAGTAGGAACTGGCTGCCAGACAAAAAGCTGAGACTGAAAACCTACCAGCACAGTTTGCCATGTCCCAGGAACACAGTCCCTCACCCAGCAAAAAAGAACACTGCCACAGAAAAGGAAGAGACCAATGAACTCAAGATAAATCAACAAACAGCAAGGAGAGAGGAGTCTGAGTGAACAGAGTGGGCATTGTGGGGGGAGGGGAAGGCATTCCAGCAACCATTTACCTACATAAAAAAAGTAAAAGAATGAATAAAATATTTTAATAATAATAATGAAATAAAAATCAGGCACAGGTGTACCTCCCATGTCCAGAGTGAACAAGGCATTATAGGAGAATGTCCCCATGGTGATGACATAGGGGAGGGGCTCACTGTGTATCTGCTACATCCAGACCAGCTGTTGGAACAAAGAAGCAGGAGTAAGCCTGCACGGTGGTGCATGTGTATAAGTGGCAACCTAGGAAGCCACGGTGGAGACCAGGGATCACAGTTTGAGTCATGCCTGGGCCAACGTAGAGAGACCTAGTTCCCAAAAATTAGCTGGGTGTAGTGGTACACTACACCCTGTAATCCCAGCTACCTGGGAAGCTGAGGCTGGGGATTGCTTGAGTCCATAGTACCCCCAGGCAACATGAACCTGTCAGTTCCTACTCATATGAGGTCGATTGATGTCTTCTCATTGCTGGCTGTTCTTACTCCTGCCAATTTTGCCCGTTTCCACGGGCAAAAATAGTGAGTCCTAGTCTCAAAACAAAGAAAAGAAAAAGAGAAACAGAAGTGTCTCCACCCTGCTATGAGAATTGACAAGGATAAAAGCTAGACAGGGAGCGTGGGGATAGGTTCAGGGTTGGGGCAGGCACAGGTCAAGGCAGATCAAAGCAGTCAGTGAGAGAAGCAG